>WNYD01000124.1:0-93704 GCA_021396205.1 Sporothrix brunneoviolacea
CCCCCCCCCCCCCCCCCCCCCCCCCCCCCCCCCCCCCCCCCCCCCCCCCCCCCCCCCCCCCCCCCCCCCCCCCACGAATGATGTCCATCGCTAGAAAAAATACTACTCACCATGCTAGGGGTGACAGGCCGAGAGTCTGTCATGGAAGAAGCCATGGGGCGATGGCGCTTCAGATACGCCAAATCAACCGTGCTGGCGCGGCCGCTGTTCCTCGGCGAGGAGTAGTTGGACTGGAAGCCATAGGCGTCGTGAGATTCGGTCAGGAAGCCGCCGTTGCCCTGCTGCAGGTCCATTCCCCACGGCGGAGAAGAGCTATTGTCGTCCGAGTTCACGGCCGTCGAGGATGTATGGGCAGATTGGTAGACGGGGGTCTGCCGCGGGGATATCAGCGGACGGGAGAAGTCCATCGGCGGTCCGGCCGGCAACCTGCGGTCATTCCGTTCCTGGGACAGGTATGGTGAGGGGAAAGGCGACGCGTAGACGTCGTCGGCCTGCTGGTAAGGATGCCGCTGGCTCTGGGCATTTTGAGGCTGCTGCCGCTGGTACGGCGGACTCCGATTATTTAGGACATCCAGCTCGACATGGTGGGCGGGCGTCTGGCCGGACGCGCCGGGACCGTCCACATCGTAGTATTCGTGAGACTGCATCCACTCTCCGGGCAGAACGAGCGACTAAAAAGAAGGATGTGAGGTGCAGACTTCGCGGGGACCACGCGAAGGATCGGGACTCTGGGCTCTGCAGGTGTAGGCACCGTCACGAATGCAATAAAGCGACAAGGGTTGATGATAAAGGGGGCACGATGAACCTGTGAAGGCGGACGAGAAGAGACCCGTCGGGTACTATGTCTCGTGGAAGATCTTGGCAGAAGCGACAGAAGCGATGCAAGCGAACGAAGAGCGAATGTGTCGAGCGAATGTTCCGAGCGAATGTGCTGAGCGAATGTGTGTAATGAAGACGCAAACAAAGGAATGAAAGGACGATGCAGCGAGATGAACGAGTGGACTCAGCAGCGGGATGTTTGCAAAAGAAAGAAGAAGAGCATTATGGGGCAAGACAAAGAGGGGGGGGCCTGCCTACATAAAACAAGCCATGAATAACGCAACACCTCGTATCCTGAAAGGAGAGCGAGGAAGGGCGCGGGCACTACGGAGTAGACTAAGATGGCCCAAGACCTGATCGAGCAGCATCGGCGAGAGCACGACGGGCGGTTCGGCAAGGGGGGAGGGGGGGGGGTTGGAAGCCCACGCCTCTCTTTCGTAGCAACGGGCTTTTTTCCAGTTCTCCTTTTCTCCTTTTCTCCCTTTCTCTCCCCTTCTCCTTTTTTGTTATCTTGTTTTTCAACGGGCCTGGTCCAACTTTTTTCTTCATTTGTTATGCACCCCCCTGCATCTTCGATTGGCTGGAAGTGCAAGCTACGGAGACTCTAGACGCCAGACCAGCTCAGCTCGATGTTCCCGGGACTTCTGAGCTTCACCCCTTACAGGCACGCGTCACGTCAGCATGGCCGGTCCATTCCGGCTCAGGCACAACAAAGAATGGCTGCCACACTGCATTGGCCTCTTACTGAACGCCACCTCGCGAAATCCACAACCGGCCTAGCCACGTACCTCCGTAGTGCGTTCTCGTTTTCATGATTTCGTGGTGCCATTCGCTGTGACGGCGGCGCCTTCGGATTCGAGAACCGGGCCCTTGGCGGAGAGGGGGGGCACGGCCACAGTCATGCTCGGACGAAGTAGATTAGAGTTATGTGCCCACCAAAAGGATACGAGCCAAGAGATCGCCTTAGCATAAAATCCCGCGGGCCTAGAAGGTAGCGCCGCCACCAGGGGGTGCCTTGATGGTGTGGGTAGGGGGTTCGCCTCCCTGGCCCTCCTTTTTACCAGGTTCCAGTCTCTATGAATAGCTGCCTGGGTACGAAGTGCTCCACTCCGAACGGAGTTTTCCACTGGCTGGTTGGCACTTGTACGGCGCAGCGATGTGATGCGTTCGGACGCGCCCAACCCCCCATGCGAAATTCTCTTGCTGTGCCCCTTATCAACGTGAATACGAGCTGAAAGTACAAGGTACCCCCGAAAAAAGCAGGGAAGGTCGCAAAACTGGTTGCATCATCCCACGTCCTAACAGGCCCGACCTGCCCACCAACACAGCGGCAATGTCGTACTCGTAACCTTGCTTTTTCCTCGACTCTATCCCTCTTTTCCAGGACGGGCTTTTGTCTCGATTTGTGCTCTCTGTGTCGACGACGGACTCGTATCTTACAAGAGGACCTACCGTCTCTGAATATCCTCGTTCGCCAAACGAGTCTGCCTCTTCCTGGCTGTTTTCTTCGGCTCGTCGTTTTCTTTCTCCCCTCTTCGCCTCGACGGCGTCCCGTTTGCAAGCATGGGTTTTCTCGGTGCCACCTTTCTTGCCAACTTCGTGCTCCTTGCCATCCCAATCGGGGTCACCCTGGGCATCCTCTTCGGCATCGACGCACAGCGCTCCGCCAGCGGCCAGCCTCCGGTCTACTCTCCGCCCGCCTCGACCGGCGGCAGCGACGGAGGCGGTCTTACCGACAACAAGCTCAACACGACGACGTATTGCCAGAAATCGTACGGTATCACGCCGGTCACGACCGGGCAAGAGTTTACACGTCAGTAGCATTCCGCATTCCCGTTTGCACCTCGTCGTCGTCGAGCCTCTTCGGTCGCCGCGTTTTCCACTTACTAAGCCGCGGCCTCTTGGGTCGTTTCGTTTGCACCATCCACTGACTTCTTCATTCTAGTCAACCCGAATCAATGGGGCTGGGACGAATCTGACGGCGGCGGCCTCTGCATGAATGTATGTGACTCTAGAGGACCCATGCCGGGCACTGCCAGGCATCACCGCAATTCACAGTTCTGGTCATCTGCCATGTGAATGCGGTCTGCATAGAAGCCAGCCTCCTCTGCATTCGCAAGTTGCGTCTCCGTTTCTAACCCGATCTTTTCTGTCTTCCCAGGTAACCACATACGACAACAGCACCTACCCGACCAAAACCACGGCACCCGTCTGGTCCATCACGTGGGAGTATCCACAAGGCCCCGAGAGCCAGCCCGTGCACGCGTTTCCCAATATCCTGGTCGATGGTGGCGTGTTTCCTGCAACGGTGGAATCTCTGGCCCAGCTGGGCCTGGATGTCAAGTGGACGTACGGCGTCGGCAATAAATCGGTAGCCTCGACGAACGAGGCCTCTCTCACCGCGGAGTCGCTCAATGCCAACGTGGCCGTCGACATGTTCTTCGACAGCGACAAAACCAGCTCGAGCAACAGCTCCCTGGCCAATTACGAAGTCATGGTGTGGTTCGCCGATTTTGGCGCCGCCGCGCAGCCCATCGGACTGTCGGCCGGCTCCAAGGCAACCGAAACCGTGAACGGCACCACGTTCCACTTATACTACGGCCAGAACAGCCTCGACCAAAATGTGTTAACATGGCTGGCGAGCAATACGACGGAGTCCTTCAACGGGGATTTGTTGCCATTAATAACCAAGCTGTTTACACTCGACAATAGTGATTATCCGAGTAAGACAGACTACATAGGCTACTTCGCCTTCGGGTCTGAAGCATACTATTCGTTGGACTATGTCACTTTTAGTGTTCCTCACTTATCTATTGATATCACGACAAGCTCATAGAACTTGAGAGATTAGACGCCGCCCATAGATTTGTATTTCTAGAGTAATAACATGATTGTATAATTATAATTTAATTATTTTTAAAGCAATTTTCCGAGGTCCAAGTAGTAAATTGCAACAGAAGTGTTGGAACGGGCGCGGTTAAAAGCGCGTGTTAGCAGGCGTAGCTGTCGAAAAGTGAGAAGAAACAGGCGGAGGGGAGATCCACTGTTTTCGCTGCTGCTGCTGTTTCTGTCGTGCACGGGAACAAAAGAGAAATGTACGGTTTATGGACTACAAGAGATGCATTTGACGAGTATTGAAAAAAATAACTAGCTTTCGCCTTGTCACGTACAAGAGCCCTCTGGTCGAGATAGCCTGTCCTTAGAGCCCTACAACATACATCAGCCGAGTTTGGATAATTAGTTTGTCTTCCGATACAGCGACGAGGGTGTACATTCATATAATGGTCCTTCTTGTTGCCTAATGGACAGAGATTTAATTTCGCATAGATAAGACAGCCATATGAAGCTATCTACAAGGCATGCCTAGATCTGTAGAATCTACTTGTATAATAGTTTACGGCACAGTCGGCGAGGGGCGCTGCTCCTCCAGTTGACGCGGGCTCGCATTCTCGACCAATTCCACGTTGTCGATAAGCTTATTAGGAGCCAGGCCCTGCTCGAGTTCTGCAACAGTATGGGTGAGGCCGGTAGTCTCAAATTTGTGGAACTTCCATGCTGGGATCCTGGCCTCGAAGAGCTGGTCGATTTCCTCGAGATTGCGGCCCTACAGTTGTTATCAGCGTTAGCATAGTCCAACAAACATATAATATAATATGGCCACAGATAAAATCGTACCTTGAGCTCCGGCATCAGGAACCAGACCCACACCGAGCCTGCGAAGGAGAATGCCATCCAGAGATAGGCCAGCTTTGCGCCGAGGTCGGCGAGAAGGTACGGCGTGGTGTAGACGACCACAAAGCTGACGACGACGTTCACGGCCGTGGACACGGCCATGGTCTTTTCGCGGAGTGCGCCGTTGCCGACCTCCGCCGCCGTGATGTACGCCGCGGGGCCCAATGACGCGTGCAAGATGGCAGCGTAGATGATGAACGACGCCACCATGCCGCCAGTCTCGCTGGCCGAGGGGTTGGCCTTAGATCCGAGCGCACCGATCAGCGCCAGGAACACGCCCTGCGTCCAGCAGCCGTGGATTGTGACGTCGCGGCGGCCAAAGAGGTCGAGGATGATCATGGCAATCATGGCCGTGACGACGGACACGCCGTTGTTAATGGCAGCGTAGGCAAACGCCATGTTTCCAAGGCCCTGGAGCTTGTAGAACGTCGGCCCATAGGAGCTGGAAAAGGTGACGCCGGTCAGCTGCTGGAGGGACATCATGCCGATGGCAATGTTGGTGCGGCGGAGGTTGGTGCCCTTGACGAGGTCGATCCAGGGGCCTTTCCGCATCGTGGCAGCCGCATCCTCACGCATCGCCGCGATCTCGAGCTCGCAGACACCGTTGTCGACGTCCTCCCTGCGGCGCACCTTGCGCAGGACGTTGATGGCGTCGTCGCTGCGGTCCTTGAACACGAGCCAGCGCGGGGAGTCCGGTGTCCAGTAGAGGCACAGCAGGATGAGCACAGGCGGGATCGCCTGAATTGAAGTGGCGATCTGCCAGCCGCTGCTGTCGGACCTCCCGGCCACGGCATTGTTGACAATGCCGGCGATCAGCGAGCCGAAGGTAAGGCAGAGCTGGATGGAACCGACGAAGAAGCCCCGGAGAGCGGCGGGGGCGATCTCGGACTGGTATGTCGGGACGACATTTTCCACCAGACCGACGGCAAGATACACGAGCAGCCGTCCAACAATGAATTGGGCGGCGCTGTGGCTAGTTACCTGGACTGGAAATTTCAGAGGTAAGCATGCGGTCACGAATTTCTACCGTAATTTTCAGACCGGGGAGGGAAACTTACCGATGCCGCCAATGATCTGGATGAAGCAGGTGAGGACCATGGAGTAACGATGACCGAACCGCTCAATGAGAGGGCCTACGACGATCGAGCCGACAAACTTCCCCAGCAGCGGCAGGCTGTTCATCATGGACGTAGTCCGCGCCGGCAGTGCGTACTTCTTCGTGGTCGCATTATACGCGCCGAACTGCTTGATGAAGGGCGAGAACGCCTGGACACCACCAAACGAAGCCGAATCACTGCATCTAGGTCAGCGAGTATGCTACCACGGTGGAGGTCTGGACGGCCACTCACTATCCAAAGAAGACACTGCCCATAGCGTAGATGATGCAGATGACCATCAACCGCGGCGTGGCCGTCTTGAAGGCGGCCTTGCCGACGAAGATCGTACCGCGACCTCCAGCCATGATTGCTTGCGAGACAGTTCTTTGACGAGCAGTGATTGGATTTTCCCCCGTTCCCGGCGGCTAAGATGGAGCAGTGCGAGCAATGTATGAATGAGGAAGGGGGAGTGAGAATCTGGGGTTCAACCAAATTCCCGAGGGTTTACTCCGGAGAGGGTTCTCGTCTGAAAAACTTTTTACTCCTAGTCCGATCGCGGTCCACTCCCTGGACCCAAGGTGAAAATCTATTGCCGGGGAACAAGCGTTTTATATATACGCATCGGCTTTCAACTCCACGAACAACGCCAGTGCAGACGGGGAAAGAGATCCAAGTCCTTGTGACCCGAAACAGTCATCTTCCCAATTCGGTCCATGCCGTACGATACATTGCGAGGTCGACTGGCCAAAGCGAAGGATTGGCGCAATGCCCTCTCACGACAACGTCAATAGATTCTTTTTTTTTTGAAAAAATATGCGGGGAACTCGGTCATTAGTGTTGTGTCTAATGCAAGAACTCCACGTTCCCCTGTCGATGTTTGGCCATGTTGACCTATGGTTGTGCCGCTTAGCCTGGCCCTATTATGGGGGTGGATGGATGTGCCGACGGTCTAACAATAGAGGGTCTCTCCACTGCCACGAGAGTGCGTTTTTCACATGGTGTTGAGCTCCTTCCACGGCTCACAAGCCGCAGAAATCTTGCTTGTTCTCTAGCCACTCTTATAATTGATAGATACCAAATCACAACGCACTCGTATGTGCCCATCTTGACATTGGATGCTCATTACTAGTTCTTGGAGAGCAATATACTCTTATTTTTTTCCAGTGAGAAAAGTGCTAGTGCCCAGATGGCTCCTTAAGTGGCTCTCTGTTAGTGCATCTACACCGGTAATTGTCTTCCGCACCCGGGCGTACGCCGACGATGGTAAAATCCGGTAGTCAGTCTTGGGCTTTCAATTTTATTTTTTTTCCAGCTTTTTCATTACCGAGTCACTTTCGGATAAAGAATCTTCCAGGGGAGGATCTAGTCTCTGGGAGTGCAAGCCTTGTTGGGCAATATCTCGACTTGGAGTCCCGTCTGCGTTTTGTTTGGTCTTTGGAATTTTGGAAGTGACCATGGCGTCTGAAACCCACTTCGACGTAGTCGTGTACGGCTCAACATCTGCTGCCGTTGCCGCTTCAATACAAGCTGCGACGTTGGGTCGCTCGGTGGCACTTGTCTCGCCTCACGAGCATATCGGTATGAAACAATCCCGGAGCTCAAACATCGGTTCTAGGATTGACATACGAGACTAGGAGGCATACAGATTGAAGGCCTCGGCGGTTCAGATATCGACAACCAGCCCGAGTTTCAAAACAGCACCACCTTGGGAGGTCTCAGCCTCCAGTTGCATGAGCGTATAAGCCAGCACTATGGTCGCCTCGACCGGCTTAAGGAAGTGGTAGCAAAAGGGTTGAGAGACCCGGATGTTTGGAGATTCGAGTCCTCGGTGACAGAGAAAATTATCGCTCAGTGGATGGCTGAGTTTCTTTCCATCACCATCATCAAGGTGTGTCTCCAAGTTTTGTTTACAAACTACAAATCCCGAATTAGTAATATATTGACAAATGGCCCTAGTCTGCCCTTGCCGAAGAGCATGGCGTTCAGAAAGAAGGCAGAAAAGTAAAGGCCATAAAACTAGAAAACGGAGATACCATCAGTGGAGATGTAAGTTCGATCTTCTCATCGCGGTAGAGAGTAAAGCTAACATATTATGAGGCTTTCGTGGAAGCATCGTATGAAGGTGACTTTCTAGCCGCCGCGGGTATTTCCACCACATACGGCCGGGAAGCTCGTTCGGTATTCGACGAATCTCTCGCTGGTATCCGTGAAGAAACGCCCTATCGTCAACTCGATGTGCCCATCGACCCCTTTACTCGGCCCGGTGAGCCAAGCAGCGGCCTCCTCTACGGCATATCGGCAGAGCCTTTTGGTACCCCTGGCGATGGGGACCTTCATTTGCAGTCATTTTCCTATCGTTTGCCCATCACCGACGACCCTCTCAACCGCATCCCATTTGAACAGCCGCACGGCTATGATCCAGCCCACTTCGAGCTGCACAGGCGGTTTCTGAAAGCCGGCGGGTACATGTACAAGCCGACCATCAAAATTCCAAACAGGAAGACAGATCTTATCGGCTCCGAGGCTCCTCTAGCAACGGATCTGCTCGGCATGAACGACGACTGGCCAGTTGCTTCATACGCTCGGCGGAAGGAGATCCTTGACGAGGCGAAGTTGTTCACGCAAGGGCTGATGTGGTTTTTTGCGAACGACGAGGCCGTACCGGTAAGTCAATTGAAAAATTTCCGTCATTCTACCACTTGTAGAGAATTCATCCTTACGCCATCTTTAGGAGGAGTATCGCAAAGAATGGGCGCGTTTCGGCTATTGCCGCGACGAATTCCCCGACAACAACCACTTTCCACGCCAGCTCTACATTCGCGATGCCCGAAGGATGGTATCTGACTACATCATCACCGAACACACCGCGTCCCGAGATGGTGGTGAGCCGCAGGTCGCAGACCCCGTTGCCGTTGCCTACTGGCCAACCGACACACACAGTGTTCGCCGCATCCTCCGGGATGGTCGTCCACACAACGAGGGCTTCATTTTTAAGGATGGGCACAAGTGGAGGCCCTTTGGTATTTCATATCGTGCACTTGTGCCGCGCCGCGTCGAGGCCACGAATGTGTTGTCAGCAACCTGTCCTAGCTCTTCTCATGTCGGATACGGTAAGTCATGGGTGTGAGTATGATAAACTTAAAATGTATCATTATACTAACGAATCTTTTCTTAAAGGTGCCGTGCGACTAGAACACCAGTTTTACGCCCTAGGCCAAGCGTGCGCAAATGCGGTGGACATTGCATTGAGAGACGAACTGGGGGTTCAAGATGTCCCATACACGGAACTACGAGCAAGTTTAAAGCATCAAGGTGTGGTTATGGATGTTAATTCCGTCGGTGTGCCAAAGTTTCCCGACGAAAATTAATTTATATTAAATATGACCATGTTTCTGCTCCTTCGAACTATCTCGAACGCTGTGGACAGCGCAGCATAGAACGCAGAAATTCACACGTTGAGAATTTACCGATGCAATGCTCAAGATCAAAACTATGTGTCCACTATTTCTGCCTCTCTTTCCCTCAACTTTGAGGGGCATTGAAAATATGATACTGAGGTCGGTCAAAACACCGTAGATCATAACAGCTTCCCAATTTGAACATGGTGTTACCCAAAGCTGAGTTGTTGACTTAGGGCCGTCCTCTCGAGTAAGAGTAAAATTGTTCCACACGATGGAATGTTTGAATGAGAGGAAAACCGACGGATCCTCGTCGGCGAGGGCCAGGCGGGGAATGTTCGCCTATTTTGTGTTCATGGCGGGATAGATTTTTCGGCCGGCTTCGGTCAAAAGGCTGAGAATCGAGCTGGGGCACCGAGCCGACACGTGCTTCCTATCACTTTCGGGACGACATAATCAACGGTGTTCTGTCTGTCCTAGTGAAGGGCCAGAATGTGATTCGGCGTAGCGACACGCTCCTTGCCCGGCACAATGTTGAACGCCGGACGGGGCCCGCCATCGGGGCCTAGAAGAAGGTCACCCACTTTGACGTCTTTGAAATTGGGCGCTGGCTTCCCTGGGGCTTGGCTGTCGTGACCGGAGCAGTCTCGCCGACGTCGACGCCGGTAGACGCGGCTGAGAAGTCGCCCGAGACATGCTTGGAGTTTTGCCACGTATATTGGTGTCGATATATGTATTTCGATAAACCCTAATAATATGAAATGTGCAGACAGTATCTGCTTTTGTTGCGGAAGCGTAGAACAATGGACATTGCTCTATGCCGTCCGATTTTCCATTACTGTGGATAGCGTGCTGATGTTGTCGAATGCGGCCTTTTCCGCCCCTCTCTATAAGTGCTTGAACCGATATACGACTAGAACTCGTCGCCAGAGATTGTGCTTCTTCTAGGTACACGTCTGGGCCAACAAGTCCGCTAAGTTTCGCGGCTGTGACAAAAGTGCTCGACGGATTGCCTGCGACAATCGCGTCGAGGTGGCTGTTGGGTATTTTACGTTCAAATACGCGCAGGTAGTTCTGGCCCGCATACATAATATAGACGGTCTCGCTCTTCGCCGATCGGGTCTCCTGGCGGAAGGTATTAGCTTCGGCTGTCACCTGGCCGAGCAGCTCGTCGCTGACATTGGATTTTCCATCTTCGATCCGCGTCTCTCGGCGCTTTGCCTCTAACAGGACGACTGGCCGGTCGGCGCAGAAGGCGTACCCGGACCCGGGAATTTGTCTGGCGAACAACTCGCCGTCTCCAGCGGCGCGAATTTTTTCCAGATCGGCCAGGGGCAGGCCGCCGTCAAAGGCCGTGTTTTCTTTCGTGTTGTTAGGCGAAAGCTCACGGAGAACGTCGTCTCCGTCGCACTGGCTTCAACTCCGATTAACAGTTGGCTGCACTCCGATTGACAGTGGTGCTTCTTCTTGCTCTTCTTCTCACATTCTTCAACTGTGGGCGGTGGTACCGCTGGATCCGGCGCCAATGTTCGTCGTAGTTTCGGCAGTGTCTAGAACGGGTAGATATATGGTTAGCCGTAGGACGTAGCGTGGAACAAAGAAGTCAAAATCATGAGCTTACAGGGGCAGGACTTGACACAGGGACGTCAATGGTAGATAATAGACTTCTCAAGCAGCACTGCGTGCAACACTTGGCGAAGCTTGTCGTGATGGTAACCATCCCGATCCGTGCCTGCTGGGCATCACTGGGCATCGGCGATCGCTTGCTTCATTCTGGCATTATCTTATGTCGCAAGTAAAACTCGCTCTCAATGCCAAATGCAAGCGATTGGTATGCTAGGGAAGCCATCACGACGGCGGGGAGCTATGCTGCGTACGCACATGGCGTGTTGAGAAACGGAAAAGATATGGCGAGTGCAAAATAAAGATAACAGAGAAAAATTCAGAAACCTGCACATTAGTCGCTCGATGCTAGAGACAAATAGTAACTCAGGAGACGTGGTAATTCAGCATTTAGCAGATCAGCGAGGAGGCTGGGCCGAAAACCAAGTAGGGCTTGATTCGGGGAGGTTTCAGTAGCTGAGTGAAATCTAATGCTGTATGCAAACTGAATTTACGAGGTGTGTCCAATTGCTACTGAAATATTAGCAAGAGATTGTATGGTATAGCGGTGAAAGGTTTGTACTCTTGGATAGTGTGCTCAGTTTGACCGTCAGGTTGGGGGTGATATGTGGATGAATCAAAAAGTGAAGTTTAGAGTTGAGCACCAATGGATTTCCAGAGTTTCGCAAGGAATCGTGGATCACATTTTCCCACACCGAGACAGAAAGAGCAGAAGGAAACAGAACTGAGAAAGAGGATTGCCTACCATTGTCGTGACAGAGTTATACAAGAGCAACTGTCGAGATGGGAGGCGGCCAAATCTTCTTGCTTCATCTGGCAATAAATGTGGTAGCGCTGTGAGATATCCTGATAGTCGGCTTGCGTCCAAAAATAGCAATGACTGCCACAACTGTAATGTTAGGTCACTTGTATTGCTGAGCCTTGAATGAATGCGCGTGATGGCAACCTGAGATGAAAATGGGACACAGTGTAAGTGTTGGAGTGTGGCGGTGTGTGAAAGAAATTTGCGGTGTAGGCAGAACTAGGCACGCCGAGATCCCATCGATCAGCTTATCCATTGTAGAGTTTTGCCCTATTGTTCAAATCATGATGCCGCCAAAATAAGTCACCACATGGCGATGAAGAAGGAGGAGAAGGAGAAGAAGTGATGAAGGAGAAGAATTTGAAGAAGGGAGGAGAAGAGGAGAGGAGAGAGAGAGGAGATATATTTATACTTCGCGTGGCTAGGCAGCAACGTGGTGTGGAAGGCTCTGGAAGATTAAGGCTGTAGATTTGAAAAGCAAATGGAAAGATTAGACCTAGATCTGGCCGAGAGATGAAGAAGAGGCTGACAATGGATTGAGTCCGTTTTGAACGAAATGTGCGGCCCCGGGTGGACTCCGGTGGCTTGTCCTCTGGCGGGGTAATTCCGGAAGGTAGAAGGCAACTGGCGGTTATTCCGATTCCGGTCGACGTCGGCTCGGGCCATGATATACCCGTCATCGGACCCCAGTTGGCCTCGAATATCCCAAGTCTAGGATAGAAGAAAGAATAGGGGGCGATGGAAAGGAGGGAAAGAAAACATCTCTTTTATATCTCTCAAAAACATAAGAAAAGAAGGCAAACACTCAGTTGTAATGGACTAACGAAATCTACAGCTGTTATTGCTTTATCCAGCGTCGTTCTTGTCACCATTACGGTGCTGCTATCACTAAAAAGGAGAGGAGCCTTAACTGCTGATGTACCCCCGCGTGCCGAGTGTATTATATAATGTATATCTATTGTTTCGCGACAAAATAATCACTGTAGTGGCAAAATATGAGAAAAGGAGATCCCAAGTCGGAAGTGTAGATACATGGAGATACAAAATATAATCAGGAATTATACGCTTTTTTAAGCCTCCCTTTCAAGTAAAATCACGCCATTTGCTGATATTCCGTGCTACTTAACATACTTCCCTGAAATTCTGGCCACTCTGCGTAGGAGCTAAGCAGCTCGCTGAAAGCAAAGTTGTCGGTCGACAGGATGGCCGAGATATTGTCCTCGCAACCGTCACTCGCTACGGGCATGACCCGGCGAGACGGCTGCAGTTGCTGGAGCAATTCTTTGAGCTGGTCCTCGAATTCTTTGCGACTCTGTTGCATTTTCTCGGCATCGTAGGTGATTAGCCAGTTAATTGTCGCTGAAGAGAGAGTGTCGAAGACATCACGACAGCCCGATGCCCCGTAAAATGTCTCTGACATTGCGGACAGTGTCGAAGCGCACGACTGCAAAGTCAGAATGCAACTCCCAGTGGAATGTTTGTCTCGTATCTCCTTCGAGTGCCAGAGGCAATATATGACGCCCAGCCCAGCCATGAAGAGTTGGTGGACTGACTTCCAGAGAACATCTACTCTGCCGTCTCGCTGCAGAATCTTTATGCTTGCAATCATCTTACACGAGGCTTCGAAGGAAATCGACAAGCTCTCTGCGGGTATGTGGGGAACCATAGAATTTGGCCGATGTAAGAGAAGGACTGCATTGCTGTAGATGATATCCCAGTATGCCGGGCAAGCAAATATTGATGATGGGTGAGCTTTGCTCATTTCCGGTACTGTGGTGTACCATTCTTGAAGACGTGGCTCGATGTTCTGGGCCCAGGCTGAATAGTTGGCCCTGGGATAAGCTATTTTGATGGCCCATGATTGACTGTGCTGCACATGGATGATTTCCGACTCCAGTTGTGACATCTTAAACAGATGATTATGTGCTCGTTGGTTATGGATATCAAACTTCTCTAGGTCGGATGAAACGCTTAGGGATTGGCGAGATGATGCCCACGGATTTGGGAGCTCAACGCGGGTACTTTCATCGATGATTCCGAAGGGGCGACCAAGCGTAATACTCAAAGAACGGTCAAACTGGTACGTAGTATACCATAGGCGGCGACGGTCACGCAGTAAGGCTGGGTCCATCGTGAGGCGCTGTTCGTCGGTTTCCCAATGCAAGCCAATATCTATACTCATTCGCAGGGCGACGCCAGTTAAATGCCATAAGCTCCCCTGAGAAGGACACAATGCGACAAATTGAGCCAGCAGGAGTATGGAGCGGAGACTCTCTAGGTCGTTCTTTGCGTACACGATGACATTTTCGACGCAGGCAATTGCGGACCGAAAGCAGCCTTCACTTTGGATTGGGCGACCGTTCCCAGACGGACCAGGGACACCGCAAAGCGCAATAGCAAAGATCATGTAAGTTGTGAAGACGTCTTTCTCGCCCTGGCGGTCATCTGGTGTGCCACCATCAGCGGAGCGATACGCACCATCGAGGGCCTGCTTGGCGTGTGATCGCTCTAGAATTGGAAGATGAGATGTGCGGTATTGGAAATACGTATCGACGAGGTGTTCTGCGGCTTGCCGTGGCGGTAGAGATGCCTCTTCTGCCATCATGGATGAAAACGGCTGGTATGGTTGGTTTGTCGAGAGCAGTGGCGAGGGCAGAGCATCCACGCGAATGGCCGCCATGACAAGTCTCGCCAGCGTAATGCCACCACTCTGTCCTAAAAACCGCGGTGGCCTCCCAGAAGGCTCCACGACGACATCCTTGACACTCTCAACCAAGTCAAATAGGCGGGCTGAAGGCGCCTCGGAACTTGCGGAGACAGAAGTATTGATGGCGATAAGGCCATTTCCGGCCGGGGAATTAGACTCGGCCGATGTGATCGAGGTGGCCCGGACCTGTGTCCGCAACTCTTTATTCTCCTGAGCCAGCTTTGCAATTTGCGCTTCGAGAGTGGCCACATAATTACGAGGCAGCTGGGAGGAGATAAAATTGATTAGTAGCTCTCTACCAACGTTGTACACTACGTATGGCGAGTTACCTCTGTCTCTTTTCCCATGTGGTATGTCAAACAGGGGACTTGCGCGCTCGCGCAGTTGGAGCAATTCGGATACTTCAGATCACACTGCGGATTGATCCGATACTCAGCGGAGAGATACTTAGACGGGGACAAAACTCGATAGGCCACCCTACCTTTTGCTTTCTGCGACGGCACCTGTGCATTACAATCAGTTAGCCCGCCACATTCGGCTTTTTGTTGTTCTTCGGCCGAATGCCGCATTCACGGGGACACGGACCTCTGGCATGCGTTTATGCCGCGCGCAATTCGATCGGACGCGCGCGGCCGGGAATGGGGCGACGGTGCTGTTCTTTCTGCCATCGGAGATGAGATTCCGGCCGAAGCCACAATAATAGAGACGATGGTGATGATGATCCTTGATGTCGAAGCAGTATAGCGGAATTAATTTAGGCGTATCCTTTTGTATCTCTCCGCAATGAAGCAAGATAAAAGAGACAGTACGGGGCATTAAACGCCCAGATAATGCTAATCTCGGCATTTTCCGATCGGGCCAAAGCGATATTATCTTTATCGCCATTTCTTATCTTTATCTGTGTACGCATTAGATAAGAGCCACCGCTAATGACAACCATAATACGTGAAAAGACTTCACCCTGGTGTCTAGGATAATGTCTTGTATCTGGTTACGGGAAGAAAGCCGCCCGTATGTTGGAGATCACAAGCATTGCAACGGTCCCAACTGCAAAGTCGGTAGGACTAAAAGGGGCGTTATCTTCACTGCTATGTTTCCTCCGACAATATGCTACATACTTTGGTGATTGAGTTTTTAGTCTTATCAATCGCCTATCAACGTACTTCATCTAGACACGATCAAAGTGCGTGCTAGTTTTGTGTAGTTCACCCCGAAAATCGGCTTAAAGCGGCGGCCCACCCACATCAAAACGAAGGTAGTGACATCCCTTTCTGCCATGCCACACTTGGGATATCAAGCGATCGGGCGTGTTCATGTCATGCGAATCATCTATCAAAGAAACCTTCGAGACGAATTATCGAGATACGGTATGAACGAGACTTTGCTGTACATACGACTCTCGTGTATTTAAAGCCCATGTTGCTCGTCAGTCTTCATGGGGATGTTGACAAGACAGCATTCACAACTTCGTTGACAGCTGCACAAATTTTATTACCTCTGGTCAATGGCCATGGATTCTAAACTTGCCATGGATGACAAAATAAAGACCACGGTCGAGAACACCGCCGTAGGCGATGACTGCATTGAGGGAGACAGCTCCGTCATTTACATTGACCCGAAGAAGGAAGCGGCCGCTTTGGCCAAATTCGACAAGACCGTCCTACCAGTGTCGGTTATATTCTTGATTCTGTCAAGTCTGGACCGGAACAACGTGAGAGACTCTGCTTTTTTCCCCTTCCTCTCCTGGGGTCACATAAGAATTTACTAACATCCCGGTAGCTTGGCAATGCTAGAGTTTTTGGCTTTGACGCAGATGTCGGACTTGTAGGCGGCGATTTCGGAAACATTACCACGCTGTCGAGCGTCTGCACCATCTTATTTGAGCTCCCGTGGGTTCTGGCCGTCAGGCGGTTCGGTGCAAATAAGTCCATCGGTACTGCGTTCGTTCTCTGGAGCATATGCACACTCGGGACGGCTTTCATCCACACATATGCCCAAGCAATTGCTGTTCGCATGATTCTCAATGCTGCTGAGGCCGGTCTTGCCCAGAGTTTCGCCTACCTATTCTCCACTATCTATCCCCGGGAGACCGCCGGAAAGCGTATCATGACAACAAATCTTGCGCAATGTATTTCCGGCTCCTTTGGTGGATTGTTCGCATATGCCGTCCAGACAATGGGCGAACGCAGAGGCCTCGCAGCCTGGAGATGGCTCTTCATAATCGAATTCTGCATTACCATCTTCATTGGCGGCATTGGCTGGATTTTTATCCCTACATCGGCTGAAACCGCATGGTTTTTGACAAAAGAAGAAAAAGAAACGATGCAGCTGAAGAAACAACGGGACATGATGCACAGAGGCAACTCGAAGTTTGAACGCAAATGGATCAAGATCGCTCTCACAGATCCTTTCGTCTGGATGCTGGGCGTTGCATTCTTTACCTCGTCCGTGGCAATCAACGGATTCGGTGTTTTCCTGCCAACAATCCTCGCCGGTCTTGGGTCAGTATATCTGCCGGGCTTGCTGCCCGGGTTGGCGATTCCTATTTAGGTTGGATGCAACATGCTAATGGTTTACGATTTTTTAGATATGATTCACTTCAGGCAAACTATTTGTCTATCCCCGTTTATGTGCTCGGCGCCATCTCCCTTACGATTCAGGTGTACTATTCCGACAAGGTCCGCCAGCGAGGCGTCTTTATTATTGCCAGCTGCGTTCCGGTTGTTGTCGGGTACCTTATCTGCGTAGGAACGGCGAATTCCGGTGCCGGTTATGCGGGAATGTTCATCCTCGTTCTAGGCAAGTTGTCCCACCCATTTTCAAGTTTTAGGTGCCGACTAACACCAGATTAGGTCTTTATCCAATCTCTACCTTGGCCGTGACTTGGATTTCTACCAATCTGTCCCCGGATTCCAAGCGTGCGATTGGTATGCCCCTTGCTTACTCGATTGCGAATATCTCAGCCGTTGTGTCTGGACAATTGTACCCCGATCAACAAGGCCCACGATATGTCCCTGGAAATGCCATCTCAGCAGGTCTGACAGCTGTGGCCGCTGTTCTATATGGCTTTTGCTATTTTCTTCTGAGACGTCGCAACGCAAAGAAGTCTAAGCTTATTGCTGAAGGCGCAACTTCAAACGGCCTGGAGGGTGACCAAAGTCTTGAATCTATGTACATCCTATAAGCCAGTGGTATATTCTTCTATACCTGTACATGGAGATGCAGTTTGGATCTTTCTTGTCGTTTGCTAGTTTTGGTTTATTTAGTCGTTTGCTTTTTCTTTAACTTTATATCGGGGAATTTATATGTGATACGGCTACGGTAGAAAAATCGCCAGACAATGTACCTCATACCAAGACCGAGTTCTCATATATAGCTGCACGGGTTAGAGAATCTAATGCATTTTTGCCATAATGGAGTTCTTCATACCACTGCACGATAGAGCCCCCGTATTTACGAAAACCACTGCCGTAGGGGAAATAAGTAGGGTTTCTTTCATTATTTTTCTAAGCTATGCCCCCGGGATGAGACTATAGTTTCCCGAGTCTGATTAAGCTACATGGACGGCCTTTGTGATGAATCATGGTGCCATAATAAGTTACGGGCCAAATTTTGGGAGATATGCCATTGGTTTTAGATATACGAGTACAGGGACAATCTTTCGAGTGGTATTTATTGTAAAAGTATTCAACACCCCCGAGTTCTTAGTAGAGCCTCAGTCAAGAGTACATAACACCAAGTCAAAGCCCTTGATCCAAGTGGAAATCAGTACACATCTAGACAGGTCGATGTCATTTTTCACAACCACGCGCCTTATCTCGCCTTGCCCGCATCTCCGCCGCACAACCATGCACATTGTAGATTCCATTTACAGAAGGATGCTTCATAACCGCTTGAGCCCAAGAATAAAACTTTGGAGCTTTTCTATCTAGGTCTGCCAGCATCGACTTCGGCAATGGCGCATTGGCCACATTGGGTAGCGTGAATATACGTATGACAAAGGAGGCCGTCAGAACCTGTTGTCGGTATTAGCTACATATCCTTTCATTGAAACAAATATGGACAAGAAAATAATGGAGGATAAAGTCCAAACTCATTTTTGTTAAATTGTAGGTAATGGTAGTACAGAGTCGCTGGGAACCTACTTCAGCCATTGTGAGACTACTACTGCCGCCAAAAAATGGCCCGGCATCTTGTAGAAGTGGCTCAATTTCTGTCGAAACCGCGGTGACATAATCTTTGCCGAGAATATCGGCGTCCTGATCTGTCTTAGCTGAGATAGCAGGGTAGTAGTACTTGTTGGCCTTAGAAAAGTATGTCTCGACAAAGAAGGCAATGCGCTCGCGCATAAGCGCCCCATCAGGATGCCCAGTGCGTGGCGTCAAGTGTGTTGCCGTCACGGAATCGGCCAGGAACTGTGCTATAATGGCCGACTCGCGGATGATGTGGCTGCCATACAATAGTGTTGGGACCTGGCCTTGAGGATTGATCTCGAGATACTGAGGCGTCCGCGGTACACTGTAGTCCACATGTTCTTCCTTGTAAGTCAAACCCAGCTCCGATAAGGCAATATGAACACGGTGTGCCCCTAGCAGATTGTTTGTTAATCTTTTTTCAACAACAGTAGCGACTGTGCTCTCTTCTTGCCTAGAGGCAGGTATGGCATACATGGACAGTTTCGGTTCGTATACAGTACGAGTGGCGCCGAACCAGCCATATCTTTTGCCGTTCAGGATAATTCAGTGTAGTTAAAAACTCTTGTCAAAAAATAATCGAAGCCCATACCAAGCTCACGTGAGCCGTGATATGAACAGAAACAGATTGATAGGTGTGGTAGTTCTAGCTTGCGTCTTGTACGATATCTACCTAGCCATTCTCTGTATTTATGCTGACATGTAACGTCTGTATCTACGACCCATCTCGTTTTTCCTAGAGTCGATATCGCCATCGATAGGAATTTTGCGATCCCGATGCAGACGATTAAAGCAGAGATCACATATCGGTCGTAGCATTTGCATATCTCTCGTTTGACGTTATCAGTCTATGATAAGAACAATTGTAAACTAGCGCAGATATCCGACGGGTGGCGGCGATGTGGCACGAGGTATTACTCCGTGGGTGCATTTTCGCATAATGCCGAAGGGCGAAAGCGCCGATCGGTCGCCCCGGTAGGAGTTGCGTTTCTTTTCGGTGTTTCCCGCCGTGTTGAAGTCACGCTGTCTAGTAATATATACAGAGCATTAAAAGGCAGACCTATTTTTTATTTAAATCTCACTCCTTTCTCAGTATACTTCCTCTTGGAACTATCTTCGCTTCACTCAAATTACGCCAGACTCCCGAGAACAATCTCTTTCAAGACTAAAGACGGACAAACCCATGATGCAGCAATTCAACCTCACGGCCACTGGCCATAATCTCAACTATCTCCCGCAGTACATTGCTCAGCGCCACGGGTTCTTCCGGGAACAGGGACTTGAGCTGACAACAACTATCCCTACACCTTGGGACGGCGTACTTGACGCCCTTGCTGCAGATGAAGCCGACATGGCTCTCGGCGGTATTTGGGTGCCGTCAATGTACCGGGAAAGAGTCGAAAACTACACCGTGTTCGCGCAAATCGCCAATCGTTCACCTCTTGCGTTAATCAAGCGCGGTCCTCCTGATGAGTTTAAGTTGTCCGACGTGGCTGGAAAGACAGTTCTAATGAAGTCGGGCGGGGGCGCGAGTGTCGGCCTGTTCTTCAAAATGCTCCTACGCGAGAACAATATCGACGCTCGGTCAGTGGACTACATTCAAGATCTCGACGGCTTAATGCTTGGCAATCTCTTTCAAGGAGGTATGGGCGACTATTTTGTCACGGACAACCTCTCGGCGCGGGCGATAGCTGAGAAAAATCCGAATGTCTCAGTGGCGCTGGAAATGGTCACGCAAGGCGACGTCCCATGGAGCGTGTATTACCGGGAGACGGCAACTATCACTCCCGAGGTGTTAGATAAGGAGAGGCGATTCTGCATCGCTTTGGGTAAGGGAATAGACTGGGTGGTAAACACTGATCCTGAATCGTATCGAGACGAACTTGCCGAACTCTTCCCCAATGTCCCGGTCGAGGCGGCTATAGCCGTTACAAATCAGTTTCGGCATAACAGCATGTGGACAACACCTGTTATACCTGTCAAGGGATATGAGAGGTGGCAGCAAGGTCTTACAGATGCGCGACTAGTTACGGAGCCCATTCCATACGCAACGTTGGTCAACTCCGAACCTGCCAATGCTGCACGGACTGTGGCGATCCCAACGGCCAAGACCAGCAAGGCCAATGGCTTTGAATTGACAACGGCAAAACAAGGGGCTTCGGTTATTGTCCAGTCAGCATAGGTCAGTCTGTGTAGATTTATTTTCAAGTTTTGGGGCACGTTATGTATTCGTTTAAACTAGCTAGAGTTTGTAGCCAGGTCCAACACACGCTGTTCCATACGTGGTAAAGGATGTACATATAAGTCTAGAAAACAAAAGAAGGGCATTTCAAGGCCGTAACCTTGCGATATCGATGAAACACATCTTTGACACACTTGGCCCTCTAACTCAGGAACGTCAATGAATCCTTCTGTCCAACAATAACCCATTCACCGTCTTTATCCTGCGGCGGTTTGACGATCGGGTATTTCTTGATGTTTTCAATAGCCCAGCGCGTTGTGGCATTTAGAATCGGTGGGGTGAGGCCTGTACCGTCTAGCTGCGGTAGACCGGCAAGCCTGTAAAGGAATGTAAGATATGCGTCTGTCTCTCCAGTGTCCCATTCGATGTCATGGAACTTCTTTCGTTCTTGCGCCCGCTGTTTGATGCGCTCCGACTCCCAAAGATATTGCTCAGAAACGGGCGGCAGGGAGGCGCGCCCGGACCAAACACGAGCCAGTGCAATGGCCTGATACTCAAATGAACGGAATGTCAGCGTGCGTGGTAGCCCAATGATTCCCAGCGAAGGAAAATCCCGGACGAATGTGTGCTGGAAAGTGCCCTTAAACCGATTCTCGTCGTAATCATACAAGGTTCGGCCATTTGCCCCAATGTTCCAGAACGGATACGATGCTTTGTAGCCGGTACTGTATATAATGACGTCTAAGTCGTCTTTGCCGAGCGTAGTACCGTCTTCGAACACGATCGTTCCGTCTGATTTGTACTCGGAAATGATGGGCTTCCAAATCAAGCCCGGTGGTGGTTTGTCTCCATCCCACAGAGACGCTGAGCGGCGCGACTGGTACACGGGATGAACGACTGAGTCAAGACGAAGAACTTGATCCGTCACATCGTGGCCTGAAGCTGAGTTTCCGATGACCAACACACGTTTCCCGGCAAACACTTTTGGTGTGCGATAGCTCTTGGAGTGTAACACGCGCCCAGGAAAAGCTTTGATATACTCTGATAATCCGGGAACAAAAGGGATCTATTGGAATTTTTGTTAGTTTGTGATTGACAGAAACAGGACATCACCGACGACAAAGTTTCGTAATACATACGAAAGGAACCGCATAATGCCCGTTGGCCAGGGCAACAGCGTCAAACTCTTCTTGCCACCACTCATCGACATTACGAGTAATATCGTGTCTCCGTAGCGTCAATTTCCATCTGTTGTACGACCCCCGTGCTTCGTCTTTTATCTGTGATATGTCCTCAACAGTCGTATTTAGGACTAGCAAAGGGTCCGTATTGTGCAACGAGAAATGCTCTGTAAAGTCAGTTAGCATAGTAAACAGTAAGCTGATAAACTGCTGATCGTACTAACCGCGAATGTAGTTTTTCGGAATCCACGGCGGGACGAAGGGCCCGTAGGGGAATCGACGGTCAGAGAGGGACATTGCAATTTCGGGAACATTTGTTCTTGGGGAAGAGAAACGGCCATGTTAGTGAGGGCTTCATTGTATTTCTTTTTTTTCTTAGAATTCTTACGTCAGTCCCTCGTAGATCGGAGTCTTGTCGAAACGCTGTTGCGTTGATGGTGCGGTGGTGGCCGGTAGGGCTTCGGGTATGGGAAGCGGCGGATCGATAGCATACGGTAAAGCGCCCGGGACGAGGTCCAACTTTGGCGGGATGGGATCATATATCCTTGAATAGCGAATATTGTTAGCCACCGCATTGGGTTCCCGCTTCCAGCTAGAAAATACCAACCATGTGCCGCCCGGTTCCTCTCGTCGTTCAAAGACTCTAATCACGTCGAAATGCTTTTCGGCGGCAAAGGCCGCAGCTGCTGCAGCTCCTGCATTCCGTTAGCGGGTATATGCAGATTTGGAGATCATACGTTGGGAATTTTACCTGCTGCTCCGGCACCGATGACAGCGACGGACTTGACGGGCGCCATGATGCGTTCGTTGTCCGTGGCACTACTAGCAAAAAGACGCGCGCTTGCAATATAGGTTGCCGTCGGGCGAGGACGCCAAGACAAGGACTCAGCCTGGCTAGTGAAGATTGAACAAGATATACCAAGACAAGAAAAAGGTAAACTGCCTTCTCCAATTCCCAGCGAGTGAAGCTGCGTTATTCCGGTTCAATAAGAATTCATTTTCGGGCAAAATGCGCGGGGTAGTTGACAAGTTTTGTACACGTCTCGTGCGTCAGCTTGTCTGTATATTCGCCATCGCTGTTTATGACGTGCTACAAGCGTATCTCCAGCAAAGCCTTCTTTGCACAACCCGCGGGCTTATTCGTTATGAACAATTACAAATCAAATGCTAGGCCAATGGCATCAACTTCTGGCACGAAATCGAACCACCATCAGAACGTAAACCAAATATCTACGTCGATTTCCATGACGGTGCATTAATGTCGAGTTCTGAGTGCTTCAAGCTTCTTCGGTTTCTTAATCGAAGAAGGGGTTATTTTTTTCACGCAAACCGTTCCCATTCCAAAAAAAAGTAATTTACAATCAACTTGTAAATGAAATTAATTCCTTAAAATCAAAATTCACAGTTTTCAACTAAAATATATGTTTCCATTGCAACGCATGACTAGCTTCACGACAGCCAGGACCACAGAAACAAGAAAGTAGGATAACCCCGAAAATGAACAGAAGGCTGTCCCCTCATTCAACGGAAGAGGGTAATTTTGATAATGGGCATTTGGGTATAAGCTTCGGAGGCAAGCCGTCAACATCTCAGGGAAACAGTATTTCAGGTTTTTATTTTTAAAACCAACGGTATACTCCGTATCATATATCCGACTACGATGCTACGTATTTACTTCACTCCGATACAAGTTTAGTTTGACTAAGGAACCAGAAATCAATCCCCCTCTTTGTGTAGCAGGGCGATATCATCTGCATCTCAGACACCGAAATATCCGGGACGAGAATGGAAGACAAAAGGTAGAAGCTATAAAAAAATAACCACGTGAGAAGAAGCGTGTCTCTACAGGTTGCCCCCACCCCCCATTTTCGTCATCCGGCTGCCCCCCCGCCGCCCCGCCCCCGCGGGCCCTTTCACGGCTCACGGCAACTATTATTCTCTCCCCTCCCAGGTCCATTGATGCATAAAAAGGACGATTCAGCCATTCATGTAAGACATAAATTTCGTTTATCCAGTCATGTAATGGCGTCACCGAAGACGTCTCATCGTACTAGCTTGGATGTCCAAGGAGGACATTCAAAGTCAAGACTCGTATTATTGCATTTTTCTGTGCTTGTCTTGTGTGATTTCATTCTTATGTAATGTCTTTCATTCGTTGTCACGAGAGGTGATGTGCCCCTAATTCGCTCTCCCCCCCTCTCTTTTTCGTTTGGTTGTTTTATCCACTATGCTATCCGCTCTTTGCTTGTAGAATGGCTCTTACATCGGATTGCCGATGGTCTTGAGAGCACTGTCTGTGATCTCGTAAATCTCTCCAAATCCTTTAAAGACGGCATAGTACATCTTCAAGTCTGGCTCTTTCCCCGATGCTTTGCCATCCGTTATTCGAAACCCTGCGACATGCCACTTGAATGGCAGCACGGCAAACGAAACGCTGCAATATGGGCACCATTAGCAGATGCAACAAAGCGTTAACACAAGCAAGGGGGTTTCAACACCACGCACAATGTATTTGGTAAGTAGCGGACCAAGTCTCGCTCTTTCAGCTCGGCGAGGCTCTTTGTCACCCCACGGAAAGACTCGTCGACTTCAGCAGGGGGGCTGATCCAGGTGGCCTCGTCGTCAACAGTTCCAGAGTGCGTAGGTAGGAAATGTGATAGGTACTTGTAAGCACAAGCTTTTGCAGTGCTGCAAGAAACCGTGTTAGCAGGCAAGCATAATGAAAATGAACTAGTGGTTCACGACGTTCATGACAATGGGAACTAAAGAGAGGGTTCCCATTGTGGTGACAACCTACTAGTAGTAAATATACGCCGCGTTGGTGAACAGAACAAGGGACTCGTCGATATTGCCAACCAGCTCTCTTGCAGCTTTGAATTTGGACGTGGAGGACGCGTACCACGCATCCAGTTTCGCGACGTAGCCTTTCACGTCGGGCGGCGGGCCCTTAGCATCACTATCTGTTGCTGTACTGGCCGGGTAGCACACCGCGAGAATGTCGGTCAAGACCGCCGCGAGCTCGCAGAGCGCCGTGGTGAACTGGCCCAACCCCCGCTTTGTTGCCGGGCTGTACACAGCAGACCCCGGAATCTCGTCTCCCGTGTCATTTTCTGTCAATCCCGGCTGAGAATAGTCGAATTCGGATGGCTGGATCTGCATGGGCCGCCGAAAGCTGAGGGCCATGATCTTGTCGCGCAGGATGCAACACCACCAGAGGCGCTTCAGCATAGTCCTCCGTCGGAAGGAGATATTAGGCGCGTCGTGGTAGCGGTGGGCGCCCGCACGCTTGGCGAAGTGGATTGCCGTGCTGAGCCAGTAGCTGTTCGTCTGGTCGCTCATATTCGGCGCATGATACGTCAGCATGAGGGCGCCCTGCGCTGTACTGACGTCGTCTCTTCCTTCTTCAAGGTGGAACAGGGTCTTGCGTCATGTTGTCAGCTTACGCACATTTATCCTCTTGTCGTCTCTCGCACACCCGCCGCACACCGGGGTTCAGCAGCCCATGCTTACCTTGGCCCTTAGATAGAAGCTTGCGCGCGCCTCGGGGACGGAAGAGAACTTGAGATCCGCCAGAGCAGACTGGGACACAAACTACAGAGAAAGTCACGGTTAGTAGGCTTTCAGCAGACGACCATATCGGTGTGCTGCTAGAGACGGGCATACCGGACAGGCAAAGAAGAGCATGGCCTGGAAGACGAACAGCGACATCTGTCCGTAGGGCGCCGAGAGCGGCGCTGGGGCGTTGTACATTGTCCAGAAGTCGAGCTCGTTGATCAGCGGCGTAATGGGGTGAACGTGCAAGAAGTACTGCTCCACAAACTCGTCCAAAATAGGCTTTTGTGGCACGTGGAGGCAGCCTTTCTTCTCTAGAAAGATAACGTCGTCTTCGTGATCCAGTTGCCACAGCGTGTTTGTCGAGAGGAAAGGGTAGCGCGAGAACGTAACAAACATGCCCGCGCGGCTTGATGGCGGCGGTGTCTTCCGCTTGCGTGAACGGCGAGCCACGGGAAAATGTCCGGCACTAGGAGGTGCTAACCCTGCGCTGGGCTCCGCCATGGAGGACGAGAACGACATCGCAGCATTCGTGAAAAAGGATTCCGGCAAGGGAAAGTGTATGTGCGGCCACGTGTCCAAGTTTCCGTCGCCGACGCTGTTGCCGGCCGGAAGCGAGAAGTCGTCCGTGTTGTTGAGAAGATCGAAAGACACCACCTCTTCGTCGGCCAACGAGTAGTTTCTGTCGGTAGCGCCCTCTACAGGATCATTTTCCACGCCGGTGAGAAGCATGCTTAAGTCGCTGAGGTCGTCGTCGCCTCCCATTGATTCGGTAAATGCCCCGGTCTCGACGGCATCAGGAACGGGGAGAGCGGCCGGAGTTGTGTCTACAGGCAGGGATGGCTCGAGGGGATCATTCCACGAGAAGAGCATTCGGTTCTCGTCGAGTAGCTGTGTCGGACGTCGCGTTGTGGTTGCTCCGTCCTGCTCTGGGCTGTGGCGCCCGTCGTCCTCGCTGTCGCCTGTCTCTCTCACGGATAGTGACTGGCTGCTCGCGGGCACGACGACGGTTTGATACCTATTCAATCAAGAAGAGGGTTAGTCACGGGCTTGCCACTCTTGCTAAGAGCCAGTGAGGTTTGCGGACCCACCGATTCTTGCGCCTGAGCTGGACGACGCATTCACTGAAGTCCAGCCTGCAGTTCGTGCAGGACTTTCCACTGACGACCACATCGCAGCGAACCTTTCTTGCTCGGCAAGCAAGACAGGCCCTGGACGCACGCCGCCGCTTTGGGGACTCGTCTTGTGATACAAAAATTGCAGACATGACTTTGTTGCAACGCTGAATGCGCTTGTGGTGCTTGATTCTCCAAGAAGTGGGTAGTGTGAATGTATGCAGCGTCTCCAAAAGCGAAGCTCCACGTTCATTTGTATTACCCTCAACGGCACAAGAAGTCATTTGTCTTTCTGCGGAGAAGTGGATGCGGTCCCCTGCACCGGGCGATCAAGGACGTGTTTTCGTGGGGTATTTGCGTGTTGCCGCATTTCGGACCATTCGCCGAGGTATCTTAGCCGAAGTTGTGTGTGTTCGAAGTGGCGTGTGGGGAAAACCGGGCGGCAGTGTGGGGAGAGCTGCGGTTTCGCAGATCCAACGACGCTACGGAGTACGGAGTAGCTGGAGTTGTTATGCGGAGTACCACCCAAATCGACTCGTCTTGTCCCCAGCAAATCACGAGTCGCCTCTGGGGGCCGAGCACCGGTGCTGCACGCCCCGGAGCTGGGCGCCAAGCTTGTCTGCACAGGTCGCGCTGATTAATACGGAGCATAGAGTGATCGGGGGACGCGGCGGATTTTCATGATCTAGACCTTGGCGAACTGGGCGAGCGGGGCGAGCTGACTTGCGGCACGAGGTGGCGGCACGAGGCGGACAAGGCGGCGGCGCGTCTACGAGGGACACGAGAGGGCTGAGATGAGAGGGCTGAGATGAGAGAGCTGAGGCAAAATAGCTGAAGAACAAAGTTCGGTGTCGCTGCGCAGCACGTGGCCTGGCCATTTCTCACCACACTCACCTCTGCGAACATCATCCGGAATGCCAGGCTGCTAGACCAGTCCACGATATTCCATATTCCCTCGGGGCGCAGAGCCAGCTTGACTATCGCCTGACTCGCTGAAGTCCCTGCAGCCTAGCCAAAGCGATGCTCTCGTCTCCAGCGTCCTGCGGCCGACTCACCGCGTACTTCTACAATAATGACGCTAATGTCTGCAAATACGCAAAGAAAACAACCGGGCTGCGCACTATGGTCGCAGATATCCTTCCAGGACGCCCAGGGTTTGATATCCAAGCGGTCATACATTCCCCTTTCCATGTTTCAAGTTCGCCAGAAATGGAAGCTTAGGCACCTTGCTGTGGTGGTACTGAAAGACGACACAGAAAAGAAAAGAGGGGAAATGTACGAGAATGAAGATCATTTGCTGTATATTGTATTATGTCGCCACGATTCTTCCGAGACGCGCTTCGGCACACATCTCCACACGGCTCGAGCCACGCGTTAGAAAACATGTTAAGAAAGGTCGCACGCAAAGCGTCAAAGAAACAAATGAACGTTTCTGCCATCTTTCAGCACAAACAAATGGCCAAGCTTCGACTTGTACTCCCATTCTATTTCCTAGCTACGCTGCCCGAGCTGTTATTCTCTGGCTATAGCCTCTTCTTCTGCAATTGATGCTGAAACAATGCCGTTTGGTATTTGGGACCCGGTGGTTTCTGGAGGCACTGGAAATGACAGCCAGTCGTCACTGAATGGTACGGAACAGCTCATCGACAGAGAGCGTATACACGCCGAGCTCGCGGCTGAGGCACACCTGCAAAAGCGTGTCGTCTACAAGGTGTGGAAGCATAAATTAGCGATGAATGTCTTTTTCGTTGAAACAAGAAATATGAAAAAATAGAGTCAAAACTTAACTCAGACAATCTCTAGGGTCTCGAAATAATCCTGGTCCCGCAGCCGTCGGACGACCCAAACGACCCTTTGGTGAGTATGAGACTAGCTTCATTTTCTCTCTCTCTCTCTCGTCGACCGCACGCTGATACTGCGTAGCTGTGGCCGCGGTGGCAGAAGGAGGTCGCCTTTTGGATCATCTTCTTCAATGCCATCATCTTCGCCATCCTTCCGGGCCCCATACTGGCACCGGCCACGTTCCTGCTTGCCGGTGTTTTTGACGTTCCGCTTACCAAGATCGCCGAGCTGTCGGGCTACCAACTTCTCGTCGTGGGCGCATGCGGGTGGGTCAGCCCTAATTTCCCCTTCTCTTGTCTTTGATATCTGCTGTGCGTATGAATGTTAGTATTGACTTTTGCTTTTCTCTCGCAATAGTCCTTTCGTGTCAGTCTTCGCGCAGAAATATGGGAAACGGCCTCAGTTCTTGTTCGCCGCCACAGCCGCGACAATCGGCACCGCCATCTGCGTGGCCGGTGCCCAGCGCGGCAACTACTCAACCCTGCTAGCTGGCCGCATAGTTCAGGGGTTCGGCGTGACTGCCTGGGAGAGTCTTGCTGTGGCGACGGTGGGCGACCTCTTCTACCTGCACGAGCGCGGCCTGCGTACTTCCGTTCTGGTGGCAGCGCTGGCCTGCACGGCGTCCATTGTGTCTGTTATCGGCGGCGCCATGACCGAGGGCGTCGGCTACGCTAACCTCTTTGTCGCCCTGCTGCCGATTGACGTTGCCTGCCTGCTGCTCACTATCTTCCTCCTACCAGAAACGCAATACACGCGGGTTCCAGCGCATCTTGTCGCAAGCCTTGGCGACGGCGATGGCAAACTAGACACAGCGGAGAAGCCTGCCGTGGAAGGCCAAGAAGAGCGGCTCGAGAATTTAGCAAGCACACTGTCTCTTGGTTCTTCGCCAACTGCGACACGAAAGACGTACGCACAGCAGCTCAAACTATACGCGGGCAAGCCATATACGGACGAGAATTTAGGCCGACTGCTGCTAGCAGTGGTGGCGCACCTGATCAACCCGGCGGTGTGGTGGATCCTGCTGGTCAGCGGCGTATTGATCTCATGTTTCGTCGTGACCGCCTACATCCTGTCGCAGATCTGGTCGGTGTCACCGTACGGGCTGGGTGTAGCGGCGAACGGCTTCTTCTACGTGGGCGCCTTTCTGGGCGGCATCGCGGCGGTCGGCGCCGGCCCATTGTGCGACTGGACGGCACGGGCACTGGCACGTCGTCACGGTGGCGTGTTTGAGGCCGAGTTTCGCATTCCTGTCAATGTGCTGGGAGCGCTCTGTTGCGGACTCGGCTGGTTCCTCTTTTCCTGGGACGTCGACCACCCAACGCCACACGGCTATTACCTCGGATCCTTCTGCTATGGCCTCGCTTGCTTTGGCATCTCGGTGCCGTCGACCTCGGCAGGGCTGTATATTCTGTGCGTTATTTTGTCCTGCTGTGGAGAAAGAGGAGACGGGAATACATGGAGAACTAACTCGAATATCACAGCGATTCCTTCCCCCGACATTCGACCGAGATCTTCGTGCTACAGATGATGCTTAAGAACTTCCTGTTTTACGGTTTCTCCAACTTTATCAACACCTGGACGGAAGATGCTCACTCTGGTGTCGTCTTTCGCGTTTTTGGCATTACATCCCTCGCTCTCCTGGCGACTTGCTTCCCTATGTGTACGTTGGCTACCTCTACTCTGTAGCTCTATCTGCCTTCTTTATTTTCGCTTTCACTAACCTTAATGTGCGCTCGGTAGACGTCTTCGGTAAGGCTAATCGATGGTTTATGCACAAAGTACATCAAAAAGTTGGTATTTTTCGGTCGATGGATTGAGTACTATATCTATTAGAAGTCAAGTCCACCGATATGGACGGCTAGCACAAGGACAGTACAATCAAATTTACAGTCGATCTGTTATCATTCTCAGAACGAGACTATTACTTTAATTTGAATACTTCCATTGTGTTACCACGTTTGTGTGGAAGAAACAACGGGGATGTAGTCAGATCCTAGTTATGCAAGACCAGCTAGCTACCAGGAACCAACACTCTCTCTTTAATTCCGGTCGAAATCGTCAATGTCGTCCCACAGGCTGACGAGAACCGATCTGTTTCCAACAAATTTCGTCCGAGAATGCTGGACAGTGTAGTTGTTGACGACCGCAACGTCGCCCTCCTGCCATGGCACCAGGAAGCCAATGGAGTCCTGGATCTCGATCAACCGCTCGAGGTACTCATTTGGAATGGGCGATCCGTCGCCGTACGACGAAGGCAGCTTGTAGCCCGGGCCGTCTTGAATCTTGTAGGGAAACTCCAGAGCACCGCTGCGCTTGGCGGATCCGTACACACCGGCGAGACCGTTGAAAAACGTCAGGCGGCCAGAGGACTTGATCTTGCGGATGGCCGGCACATGCTGCAGGACGTGCAGGCTGCCGTTCGGCTGCCATGCGGCCTCGGCCTTGATCTCTTCGCGCAGCAGCTTTTCGACCTTTTGGTGCTGCACCTCCAGGCTGTCGCCCTCCTTGATGTCGAAGCCGTAGGAATCCTGTGGTAAACATGGTTAGCATAAAATCCGAGTACGCTAGGAGTATCATGCTCGTGCTCATCCGAATACTGACCTGCCAGTTCCAGCCGATAGCGGCAGCTTCCGGATCATCCTTCGACGGGTAGTATTGGCGACCGATCACACCTAGGGAAACAAAATTTTAGTAATGAGACATGGTACAGTAAAAATAAAATAAAAAAATAGACCAACCTTTAGACACCAAGTCGTCCATAAACTGGGGCAGCTCTGCCTTCAGACGGTCGTATAGCTCTACGGATGACAGTATCGGCGTCTGGCCGCCCTGCTCAGGCACGCGCTCCGAAAAGAAAAAGACAACCTCGGGGAAGTGGTTCGAGCGTGCGTATTCGTTGTGGTAGTTCATCGAGACAGAGCCGGGCAGCTCGCTGGCGGTTTTGATGTATTTGGTCACGGACGACCGGACGCCCGACAAGCCGACCTCTTGGTGCTCCTGCTTGAAGCCAAAGGCATCGACAACAAAGGATAGGTCTTGCGGCGTCTTCAGCGGAAGGCCGCGGAAGAAAAGGGCACCGTCTGCACATGAATAGTTAGTGGGCTGTAGCTTTTATGTGTGCTCGTATGCGGTTTTGTTGTCCTGGCGTAAGAGAGAGCTTACGCTTGTTCAGGAGATCACGGATCGTCCCATCCTCGGCCAGCTGCTGAATCCGTTCCCTAACGTCGACAATAGATGCAGACTTGCTCTCATCAACCAGCTTCAGGGCTAGCGGAAAAGCCTTGTCGTGGACGATGCGCTGGCCGGAAACCTCAAAGGGCGTGAACTCGATGACAGACGCATCTGCGTGGTCATGAGCAGGTGCGGAGACACCCGCAGCAACAGAGACGGCGGCAGACATGGTGTGTGACGAATTGTTTTCTGGTAGGTTTTACAGCTTTGTCGTTCTGTTGCCCCAAATGCAGGTCATGGGACAGTGTCACGGGTGCGTCTATCCATATATAATAATGCACTGCACGTCTTTCCTCATTCGTATCTGCTTCCGAGTCCGACGACCGCACTGCCCTATGCGCGTGGATATCTCCATCGACTTACTACGGAGTATCAGGCCGTCCCATCTCCGTATTCTGTACGGGAAAGCCAAAGATTCACTCGCATGTAAATGACACCATCCACACTATGCCCAACCAAGGATGATATGCTATGTGTGGATACCACCCATCAACCAGGTCTGCAACGCAATTTATTAATACAGAGCGGCCCAAAATGTCCGCTTGCCTAACTGCGGGCACGAGCAATGGCGTGCTTGCACGTTTAGTAGTGGTGCTGTCGGACTGCGGCCGGATATGGAGTCTCCCCTACAGGTAGGCTAGCGCCTAGCCGCGCGAAGTGCATGCGCTCCGTATTTTTACTTGCAGGCCTGAACTTGGAACGGTATGTTATTCCCAGCTGTCTGGACAAGGGTAGTCAACTGCTTGACTAAACCCGGTGAGCACCGATTCGAGGATGACAAGGCCGAAGAAAAGAAAATCGGACTCCTGCTCGCATTATCACTAGACAGTGGCCCTTAGAAACATGTTAGCAGACTGTCGAGCAGTTTGTTGTTTCCAACCACTCGTACTTGTGTATGTGACGTGATGGCATATTCGTGTCTTTGAGGGTCAAGCCGTCTTAGCAATGCTTAACCATGTCCGGCCCACTTCCAAAATGCTCCGACTCACGATCTAGAGATTAAATTTGCCGTCAAGCCGCCGAATGCGCTCCCTCCTCGGGTCCCGGCTCTGCCTCAGGTTGTGAGCTAGGGTCTGGTTTTGCCACGCTGTAGAATAGTCCATACGGTCTTCCATTTTTATTTTATTTCTGTTTTATCTCCGGTTGACTAGTTATCCATTGCTTGATTTTGCCTGTCGCGTGTGATGGAACTCGTTGTCCAATGTTGCTGCTGTACGACGTTACAAATTAGAGCTTCACTGCTACTAATAAATTTCTTTGCTACTTGTAGGTCTGATTTGTTTATGTTTTGTTGGCTTTAGAATTTTTGCAGCTAAATACGGCTGGCAAGCCAGATGCTATGCTTTGCTCAGCACTTTTTAACCTTTGGGTACACTACGTCATGAATGGTGTAATTAGATAGAGATTTCCTTGTCGGAGCTGGTGGTTTTTGGTTCTGTGACCTCCACGGCAGCCTCGTCCTTCTCCACGTAAGATGTATATCTTTCCTCATCTGAACCGGTTCCGCTGGCCTGCTCCGACTTTTTGGACCTCTGGTGAAGCCAGTATGCAGTGGCAATGACGGCGATGATCTGAGCGATGAGGAAGCCGGCGGCTGTCCAGTTACCTGCCACGACGGCGGGCATCTGCACGGTTTGGAAAACACCCAGAGGACTGGAAAGACTGTTAGAGCGTTGTTTCTATTTTTATAGAAGACGAAGCGCACAGGAGAAAAAAAAACACTTACATAGTAGCACTGAAGACACTTGCCCAGACGTTGAGTCCACCACCCGCAAAGGCACGCGTGGCAGGGTCGCCTTTGCACACCTCGTTGGTCCAGGCCCAGAAGAGGGTGCTGGTTGCCGTGCCCCAGCTCGTCTGCGTGTAAAGGAAGAAGCGGAACGCACGGTTCGTAGGAAAGACGGGCGTTGCAGCAAGCAGGATGGCGACAATGAGGTTGATAAAAGGGCCGATGACCAGGCCGGGCCAGCGGCGGCCACGGAAGACGGTGTCGCTCAGCCAGCCAAAGAGCAGCATCTGAAAGAGATCCACGCCGTACAGAATGGTGGAGTAGTTGTCGATCTGGGCAACGGTATATGAGCCCGGGCTGCGCGTGTTCCATGCCTTAAACCAGTATGGCATGGCGGTAGATGGGTAGAAGCCGATGGAGTTGCAGGCCGAGATGAACCACAGCGCCCAGATCTCGGGCGTGAGGAACCAGCGCTTGACCTGGGTGAGCGTGATGCTGCCCTGCTTGACCCGGCCTTCGATGGGGTTGCGGTCACGGGCGAGTTCAATATCCTTGTCCGAAAACACCCAGTCTTTCTTCTGGCGGGCCGGGACGTCCGGGAGGAAGAAGAGCTGCGGGATAAGAACGCCAAGGCCAATGACGCCGTCCACAATGAAGAGCCACCGCCATCCAGACATGCCGTGGACGCCGTCCAGGTTGTCATAGGCGGCGGCCTGCAGATAACCAGCAAACATAGGACCAAGAGCCGTGCAGGCATTCAGAATGCCGATGCGTCGGCCGAGCTCGTTTTTTTGGTACCACCCGCCGAAGATGTAGCACATGCACGAGAAATGGGCGCACTCGAAGATGCCAATGAGGCTGCGGAGGGCATACAGCTGCGGTGCGGTATGCATCTGGCTCTGGCCAAAGGTGGCGAGAGTCCAGCCGAGCTCGATGGCTGGCACAAAGTAGCGCGGGCTGACGCGGGTCATGATGAGCTGCATCGGCCACAGGGCCAGACAGCTGCACATTGTGTAGAAGCTGGTGGCATTGACGATCTGATTGCCATAGAAGCTCAGCTCCTCCTCCATGCCCGAGACGAAGGCGTAGGTCAGGTTGGTGCGGTCAAGGTACTTGACAAACGTGCCCAGGCATGCAAACAGCAGGAGGGTGCAGTCCGTCTTGAAGATAAGACGGCGCTCCTAAAAAAGGACAGAAATGAGCATGTCTTCATACCAACACGAAACCAGTGCACAGCTGCAATGAATCATACCTCGGGGCTTTTATCCCAGCTGTCCCAGAACCATGACCTCCACGTGCGGTTGAACGCTGAGACATCTTTGCCATCCTCGATGCCGAGCGCCGCGACATGGGCGATGTCCCTCCGCTCCACGTTCTCGTCAAAGGCTTTGATTGCCAGTTCGTCAGACATTGTGTTGGACCGATTTCCCGAAGTGTGATACTGTGCATCGAAAACCTTCCACAACGTGGTGCGGACGAGCAACAGATCTATTTATACACGACTACCTATTAGCGGCCATGTTTTCTCTATCGTCGGGAAATCGAAATACGGACCAAGAAAAAATCAAACAGCTCCATCTCGTCCCACTATCGTCCTCTGCCCTTGCCAATCCTTTCTTCTTTCTCACCCTGCACCCATGAGCCAAGGTGTCACTGACGATGGTCCCGGCATTGTTGTGCGCCGCCCTACGGGGTGCATGCCCGCCACGCAATGAAGTGGCGCACATCACCAACTTGTAAATAACGTGCCGTCCAGCATGTAAGGCGTCAACACTGACAGTGATTCTATTGGCCGGATCCGACTTACAAATTGCTTTACTGGAACGGTCTACCCGGACAAGGTATGCAGTAGCGGAGGGGAGGCTCCGCGCTATGCCCACGCTACTGTTACTGGTGGCAGAAACTCGAAAAGGAGAAGCACACCCTTGGCAAAGCTTGTAAAATCTTGTCTTCAGAGCCTCTGCCCGGGCACAAAATAACCTAACCTGCCCGTCGGACATGGCACCCCGAAGATCCAAAACTAAATCAAGTAGAGAAAGCGTCCTGCCTTGACCTAAGCTAGGCTAAGTGCCGATGGCATCATCGTGAACATGTAACCATGTACGAGGCGCTCCCCCATAAATGCACAGGGAAAACTTACGCCGATGTGCGGATGTCGACGGAACGACGTCGCCGGGCTATATCCGGCAACTACTGCAAGGCCCGTCCGGCCAGACTTGTAAGCCGTTGATTGACATGCTTGCCGCAGGGGACGTCTTGGCATCCCAGCATCAAGGAACGCTTCGAAGAAACTTTGCCACAGACCCTTGGTTTCCACGTGCTGCATGACTCGCACAGCAGAACAGAAAATCATTTGCATTTGCTCGTTCTACGCCGTCGGTTTAGCTAGAAATGGTCACGGATACTATTACGCTTGGTACTAAAGAAAGATTCACTCAGCCGCATTGGCTCCTACATACGTGAATGCGATGAGGACAGTGCTCCCGAGTATGGCAATCGCTGCTCAAAATAGCAGCAACGATGAGATAGCTTATTGAAACGGACTGGGCAGCCCTACCCAGGAGGCCATGATGCAGCTCAACAGGGACACCGTGGGAATCGCAGGAATAGCCGCTACTCATTTTATAGGGGTCTTTACCACGGCAGCTCCTCTTTAAGGTCTTGCCCGCTTGGGTTTCCGATCGTAGACCTGCCGTTCCGTACTGACAAGTCTGTGTATGTGATTCCCGATCGCGTATTCGCTAATTGGTCCTTTTCTTTTTCTTAATGCTTTATTCTTTTCTCCCCCCCCTTATTCTTAAAGGTCACGTTATTTCATTTAAACTACGCCCGGGCCATCGGTTTAAGAAAAACCCGCCCTTCCGGCCTTAACGCCTAATGTCCTTTAGCATCCCCGAAGATAGCTCTTTTGATCGGAACTCTGTAAGAAACGAGGGTCGCCAGGACAAGGTAAACCGACCCGACTTATTATTAAAAGGAACTGTTAAGAAATCGAGGTTTAACACCGTTTCCGCCACCGGTGGTCTCGATGTATCCTTGCCTACTCTAAGACTAAAATGCTTTTGGCTATTTTTTATTCTGTCTGAACTATTCCGTTAGCTACCTATTGGGCGCCTCCTACTGTCACACCGAAGATTTTACCTTTTCATCCCTCACCCGGACCCCGATAACCAGGCCAGAGACAAATCAAACCGTGGCGCCCTCGTCATCCCCATCGCCGAAATCAGCGGCACCGGTAGCAGAGAGAGGGAGAGTGCCTTGCCAGTCCTCCTTGCCGGAGAAGGCATCTCTAATACCCATCCATCCACGGTTTGCCAGAGTGGAAACGCAGCGGCGGGCGACATTGGCGGACATGTCCTCCCCGGTGATGGGAGAGACGGTTAGGGAAAGGCGGCGGGGGCCGAGCTCCTTCTCGACTTCCGTGGAGGCGCGCAGAGACTGGACCCAAGCTGGCTTTGTATCAGGGCCCTTGGCGGCGCGATGGAAGGAACAAGTATGACCGGAGATCTTGTACAAGCAATTTCCGCAGACGAATTGAGAAAACCCAGGGATCGAGACACACTCATAAAAGGGGGCCATGACCCGAGCGGGCTTCGGATCGGAACTGTGGCTGTCAAGGTTCACATCGCGACGGTAGTTGCGCTCGCACTTCTCACATGGAGCAGCGTTCCGGAACCCGTAAATCTGAACGAATAGACCGGCTAGTCGGCGCTTGTCGTGTGCGACGGCAGATGCATATAGGCCGAGAGGCCCGCCGTTGATGCGTTCCACGTACACCGGCTTGGCGAGGGGCACAAGCACCGCGCGGTTCTTCACCCAAAACGCAAGCAGCTTCTCGTCGGGGTGGACAGCGTGCCAAAACTCGTCTTGCTTAGCGGTGGTGCGGAACACCCAGCAGAGATATTTGCCCGCGTGGGGACCAGAGATGCGATACACGGCGAGGTTGTACCACAGAGTGCCCCATTCTGCGGTGAAAGGCCTCTTGGCGATGCCGTATCCGGCGCTTCGGGCACGCACTACAGCATCCTCGTCGGTGGTGAGCGCGAATGAGGCCATTTCACCGTGGTCTTTGATAGGCCACACATCGACGGAGTTGTCATCGAACCAAGCAATCCCCCGATCCAGAGTCACGCAGTGTTCCCTTAAAGAGTCTGCGCGCACTTGAGCTTCAGCGGCACGGCGGTCGGCAAGAAGACGGTTGGACGTGGCTTTGGCCGTTTCAACAGGTTCGGCTTTCGGACGAGAAGCATCAGAGGCAGCAGAAGCCTGGCTAGAAGCAGCGATTGGGGGCGCGCGCTGTTCATCGGAAGTGGCAGGAGGCTGGCTGTCTTCAAGCGTTTGCAAACGGGCGTCGAAACCAAGGGAGGCACTGGGATGCATTGTTTTGAGCTGAAATGGCCTCTATTGTAGCGGTTTTGAGCAGTCAAAGCAGTGGGAATAAGGAAGAAGAGGGAAGAGGTGTAATAGTGGGTGCTGGCTGGTGATGGGAGTGTAGGAAGGACGAAAGCGTCGAGTGTGTACGGTTAAACGTCTGGAGGCTGGAGGCTGTGATGGTGTTTACTGTAATGATAGCAGTCCTTGAAATGAAGAGCGGTAAAGGGGAGGTGATAAAGAGTGAAAACGGAAGGTGCGCAAACGCGAAGGTCTTTGTTTACGCGTTGCGAATGACGACACAGAAACGCGTTGATCTTTTTCGTTGTTTGTCTTCACTTTTTACTCACCTTTTTCTCGGTTTCTAAAACAACACCACTTCCTTTGCCCTTACCTCCTCTACACTGCTCTGACTTCTTTCACGGCCGCAATCTCCTTCAAAATTCTACACCTTACCATTAATTCAAAAGCCAGAGACGACAGGATCGTATCCTTCTGCCATTCGAGTTACTCCATCATGCTACGTCCCGCACTTCGTTTTGACCTCTAATCGGCCCCGAGACATCGTCTTCATCATGCCTGTCCCGAGGAACGTTGCGTTGCTCCTCCTTAACAAGACGAATGCATCCAATGCACCGGCCCGCAGAGACCAGCTGGCCAAACCGTGGCCCGACCGAATGCGCCCAGACATCTTTGCCTCGGGCATGCTGTCGATGCGCACCGTGTACCCACAGCCGGTTCCCCGTCACGTCCACCTTCGGCGTCCCAGCTTCATCCCTGCTTGGGGCGAGGACAAACTGGTAGCTCTCATCAAGAATTTGTTTCCTGGGTTGTATCCTCGCTCGGCCTTCAGGGGAGACTGGAAAGGGAATGTGCTAGGCCTTACTCCCGGACGCTACATGAGCAGCCTTTTCAACTTAGAGGGCACGATCCAGGTGGAAAAGTACATTGATGGAGACATGATAGTTGCGGGCCTAATGCTGGCCTTGCAAGATCTGGTCGACACCGTCTGGTTTCCTACGTCGACACAATTCGTCACTGGGATGAACTCGGCGATGGGGCCACAGCAGACACAAATGAGCGATCAAAAGCGTTTCCTAGTCATACCGTGCAACCTCGCCAATAGCCAGGCGACGACTAGGTGGATGGCCCCAAGCGTCAGCCACTGGGTGCTGGCAATCGTTGATCGAAATGCCTCTACTATTTACTGGTTCAACATAATGAAGGACTGGGGGATAAAGGAAACCCAAAAAGACCTGCTCAGGTACCTTAAAGTCTTCAGTCTGATCGATAATGTCTTTCATCACGAAGTCGTAGACGTCACTGAGCAGGAAGAAGGGTGGGAATGCGGCTTGCTGCTGCTGGAGTGTGCGCGCACTTTTTTCCGGGAGCCTTCTTGGGTCGACACGGCCGGCCCATATGACTGGGGTCAATCAAAGCTGTATCGCTGCAACATTCCTGTCCTCGGGGCTCTTGACACAACTGCGAAAAAGACCGCCTGGCTACGAATGGTGTGGAGCGGATGGATCCGAGCAGAACTAGGTCACAGTGACTTGTCGCCGCTCAGAGAGCCCGACGAGCCGGATGGGGAGTGGGGAGATGCACGCAGCAGCGTCCCGCCGGGCGGGCGCCTCTTACCTAACAGTTTTGATCGTTTCTGGCTTGGGACGGAGGAAGAGGAAGAGGAAGAGATAGAGCGCCTCCACGGACCGCAGACTCGCGGCCCCGACCCAAACAAGCTGCCTATGAAGGTGATTGGAAACACCCAAGTGGCCACTGCCTTCGACACATGGGTTAGTGGTGAAGCCGGCTCGTTTTTCTAGGAATATATGGACGGAGCCTCGAGCTACACCTACACCCCTTACAGAACGGCACCCGAAAGACCGCCGCCAAAGTACAGAACTCCACTTGCACTACCAGAGGCTGGATACGTGGCCTCTGATGATGGTGAAGAAGAGGTCACAACTGGGAGCGGGAATAAGACCGACTACATAATCATAAGTGACGATGAAGCCACAGACGAGACTGTCCACGCCGCCACTTTGCACGGTGACGGTGCAGACGACAAAGGAGAGGAGGCTGCGGGAGGCACTACGCCTACGGCGACCCTGCGTGCTGCCCAGAACGCCGACCAAGACCAGACACCTAAACTTGTGGCCGGAACAAAACGGGGCTCCGCGGACGAGGGAGTGGACGTCAAGCGCCTCAAGACCTCTCTGGGCAGTGACGGAGATCTAATCGCCATGCTCGCCTCTGCTGATGAGGCCAGCCAAGCTCATCCTAACAGGACGGGCGAGGCTCTGACGACAGCCGTTGAGGGGAAAAAGCTGAAAGCTAGTGTGAACAAGGGGAAGCAGAAGAAAAAGAAAGAAGCACCGCCACCCAAGAAGCGCCGCAGGCCAGAGAAAGAAAAGATTCGAAAGAGAACTGTGGATCCGAATGCGCACACTGACACCAGATCAGATGAGTGGAAGCAGGCGCGCGTCGAACGCGGGACGCAGCTCGGACGACCCCGTTACGACCACGCCGAGTCTCCTGATCGACAACACCTCTCACCTGTCGCGATTGAGGGCTTTCGGACCTGGTACGCTGAAGCACGTACCCGAAGAATGTGACGGGACGTCGATGGGTAGGCAAGTGATCACAGGGGAGGAAGTTTTTAGGAGGACGGATAATAACGTCGATGCCGTTTTAGCCCTGATTTTTGGTTTTGGACCCCTGAGTCCGTCACACATGAAGATTGGTGGAGATATCTGCAAGATGACAAGCGACTAGGTAGGTCTGCGAAGGATGGAAAGAAGGGAAGATGACGCTAATGAGGGTGTGAGCAAAAAGAGCGCGGTAGGGAAGCTAGAGCAGGCAAAATGAAAAGGGGAGGGGAGAGTGCAGAGGCCCTCGTCGTTGTAATGTATTATTTCCTTTTCCTTTTCTTTCTAGTTACACGGTATAACAGCCCAATATAGGAGACGAATCTACTCATTTAAAATTTCCATTTTTGAAGATATTCCTGTGCTGCTGCTCTTTTAACCTGCTTCGCGAGTGTGCTCTCGTATGTCTTTGTAGCACCGCCACATAGGAACTGTTTTTGGCTGCTCGACTTGGTAAGCTTTTTCACACGACGAGTAGCAAGTCTGCTTTTGGAAATTGTGGTTAACCCCATTGGCCTTTTTGCGTAATTCCAGCATGAAGAAAATTTTGTAGAAGAATAAGTTTTTTTAAAAAGGTAATTTCTTAATAAGGAAATTCTTAAACAGGCAATTCGTACTTGAAGATTTACTGAAAAGAAAATACTTGGAAAGAAGAAAAAACGTCTCCGCTCGTTTATCGTCTACGGACTCGCTGTGATAAGATAAAAGATATCTCCTCCCCTTTAACGCGTGATTAGTCATACATTATTTACAGAGCGGGGAATAAGAACGCAAATCTGTCTCCCATTCGGTTTCTGTCTCGGCTCCTCTTTCTTGTCGCCTCTCTCCCCTTCGCGGGTGCACATGAACGAGATTGAACATGAAGCTGCCTCTGCCTGCCAGCCAGGTACTTTTACAGGTTTTGCCCCTTTTGCTTTTGGTGGGATGCGGGTCGGCGTCAGGCCATCCAGCCAGTGGACAGAGCGTGTTTCCCATCGAGTAAGGACACCTTTGGGCATCTTTTGTCTTTTGTCCATGCATTTATTTAATGATGCCTCTTTAGAAACCCACGTACACCTCCTACCCGACAAACAGAATGCTTCCGTCGCGGCCCTTCGGACTATCCCGTTGGCCTTTATCTCGGCCCTACACAACTGTCCGTCCTAGGCCCTATTCCTAGAACATTCCTAAATCATCCCTAGATCATTCCTAGATCCTTCCTAGAACCTGTTTAGGTATAAAAACTAACAAATCAAGGGTTTCGTCGCATTACGATGCGCAAGATCGAGCCGTAACCTTGGCCGCGGTGCCAGCCAGCCCGGCATGGCGGCAGCGCATGGTGCAGTTGGCTCAGGAAGGGAGCCGGGACTGCGAAGGGGATAAGACGCCGTAAGATAGGAACGGTCAAAGCACGAAGCCCTCGTTTCTTGGTTGTATGGCTAACATGTTAAATTCAAGAGATCACCACCCTCTATGGGGCGGTTGTGCCCCCATCTTAACTCTTTTTATCGAGGCCATGAACGCCATCTTGAATGCGACCGAGCCCGTCCTTGGCCATGCGCCTACGATTGGCTACATTGTTCTGCCACACAACACAACGACCTACTGGCCTCTCTTCAACATGGTCATGCACAACGTCTTTGAATTTTACCGGCCGGCGCGCGACGGTGACTACATTGAGTACGACATTCTCGGCCACCGCAAGGCTGCGCAGTATGCCTACCAGCTGCCCTGGCACGGCATTCATCAGTATACACCCGAACGCATGCTCCAGATGATCCAACAGGCGCGCGACCGCATGAAATACAACACTAGCGATGAAGACGAAGAGGAAGACACCTTCTTTTTACTAGCTAATCTCGAACCAGACTATCTCGAGCTCGCCGGCGGCTGCATCTTAGACGTCTGTTACGATAGCGATCTAACACCGCGAGCAAGGCTGGATCTCGGCGAGGATGCACTATGGCCGACTGTCTCGTCTGTCTCGTCGGAAGACGGAGCGTCGCCCAGTTGGCACTTTGGTCAGGTTGTGCAGAAACTCGCAGACGCTATTTCGGCCTTTATAAACGGCACCCGGCGAGACCGGTTCCGCGGCGTGGTCGTCGCGGGCGCTGCATCCGAGCGGGCCATGACGGCCTTGCGGGTCGCGTTGCGGGAGGCCCTGCCGTACGTTAATGACACGCAGTTCTACGACACAATCCAGCCCGCGTCTGTGCTTAGTCTGGGTGCCGGCGTCGTCGGCCGCAATGTCCAACTATCCGACGAACGAAACGACTGCGACTGCAGCCTGGCCGAGCACTACCGCAGAGACGAGGGTTATCCATTAGACGACGAGTTTCCGTGCAATCGATATTTGGCTCGGTTGGACCAGCCGTATTAGAGTGTTGGGAGTAGAATATAAGAAAAATAAACAAAGAAATCACGACTATTTGTGCATCACCATTACTTGTTCGAGGTTATTCTACTGCTGGGACCTGTTTAGGGCCCCTTTTTTTCTTCTACTTTTATTTTGATGTGGCGCAGACAGCCCAAACCTGTGCAGACGTGCTTAGCGCCTATGCCAGGCTGCTCAGCGCCTGTGCCTGGCCCCCGAAAATGACTCGTGATTTACAAAGGTCAAAAAGAGTCGATTCGTCTCCTATGACAGCCCCAATAACTATCTATGCATCGTAAGGAGGCGTCATGTCTGCGCAGCCCGTGCCACCGCAGCACTGTGCAACGCCGCTTGAAGGGCACTCGTAGGCAGGGCAATCGCTGTTGAGCTGCGTGTTGTAGATGAACTCAAATGCTTGTACTGCGCCAGTCGTAGGTACGAGGTTCACACCGCCGGCGGCGTACAGGTACAGCTCGCACGCGCCCGTATCCGAGAAGTATGTGCCTGACGTGCAGAAGCCGTTTGAGTCGCACACGCCCAGGCAGTCCTCGAAGCTCAGCTGGTGCGCGCTGAACACCAAATAGTTGATGCCGATCGGCTCGACAGATGCGCCGCAGTAAGTATTCCACTGGCTCTGGTAGCATCCGTCGGCGCGAATGACGGCGTCGTTGGAGCACCACGGCACGACCGTGCTGACGGTTGCCGATGCCGTGGCCGTGGCGCTGACTTCCTCCGTGGTCGTGGTCAATGTTATAAGCGTGCTCCTCATGACGAGCCCGTCAGTTTGGTACAGCGATTTATGCGAAGCAGGCGCTATACCACCTAAGCTAATTGCGCGATGGAATTAGTTTCGGCGGCTCTTAGGGGGCCAGAAGACAGCTAGCTTCCTGCGACTTCCAATGAACGGCTCGCCCCTTCTCAAGTGAACTCTTTTCGCACAGTGACTATTTTTCCACCTTCAATATTTTGGCTTGAGCGCAGCGTAAATGCAATCACCAGAGAGGAGAGGAGGACCAGCGAAAGGGCTAAAAAGAAGAGAGATGAAGGTGATGTCGACGCGATATTTATGGCCGACGTGTGGGGCCAAAAACAACAAAAATTGTCACGTGCGTGGTCACGGACTCAGACAATAATTTGGAAGCATTCAGAGTGGTCCTGAGGAGCTCGACGATGGTTTAACTACACCGCAAACTCGTTTCTCGCTCCTTCTTTTACACACAACATGAGTGACCTACTTTGCATCTGCCCACTTCTGTTCTGAAGACTGCCAAATGACAATCAGAAATAACACCAACACGCAAAGTGGAGGATTGCCTAGAGAGGCATCGCGCCACCTTTGCTGGCGTGTCTGCAGACTCGCTGCCGGCCGTGATCGCGACCGAGACAGAAGTTGAACAAGAAAGAATCACGCCCGGCAAGGTGCCAGCGCAGACAAGTCCCACAATGGCCGCTAATATCCAGCGACAAACCCCCTCCCTACTGTTATAGTAAGTGATTTGAATGCCTCAACTTTATTCCTTCGTTCCACGGCTGACCTTCTTTCCGTCTACTTAGTCCGAATAACTTCCACGGCAGAAAATGTCTCGAGTGGCTTCGAGTTACCTTTGCTGGCGTCTCCGCAGACTCGCCGCCGGCCGCGATCACGATCGAGATATAGAAGCATGAATAAAAAACAATTACGCCCGACAAAAACGCAGAAACAATTGGGTTTTGGGAAGGCCACCTGTCACCCTGATGGCCGCTCCTAGCTCAGTCCTCTGTTTTATCAAGCCGTCGACATCTTCGCGTGCATGCAACCTGGCAGGCATCTCATCGCCTCCACTCTCGAACCTAACGACTCCGAGGCAGTTCGGTTACCTTCTCTTCCTTTGCGACAGTTCCGACGAAGGCGGCGTTCAGCCTTCTATTCTCGATTTTTTGTCTTGAGTGTTCAGTCGACGTCATTTTAACTCGCTTTATCTGCTGTGATTCTTCGGCTAGTTCTATGGTCCTCCTTATGTTTGGGCGGTTTTATTCTACATTTGTTTTGTTCTGAGAATTATTGATCTACCTAAAGTATGTTCCCCCTCCCATTATATCCAGGAAAAGAAACTACGAATTGACGAGTTATTTTACCAAAACCATAGCGGAACGGCGTCGTCCCATGTCGAATTTGCGAGCACTCGTTCTGTGCAGTCTTTACTATGAAGCCACGATTAAAGCCACGATGTTTGCAGTAATCATTTGCTTTGTTCTCGCCTGGCTTGTGTCTCCCCTATTTCCCTCGTATCTCCTGCCTCCCTCTCTACTGTTCTTTCATTGTGACTCGTGCTATCTTCTCTAGTATGTGTTCCCCATTACTCCCAAGAGAAGATTCCATGCACTAACGAGTCACGATATCAGAGCCATAATAAAATAGCGGCGCCCATGATTCTCGTCACGCGTAATCTCAGACCAGCCGACAGACTTTAACAAAGAGCCAAGCGTCATCCCCCACCGTTCCTACGTCCGCACAAAAATTCGAGTCTCCTACGATCCTGACAATTCCACGTCGTTTAGAACAGCTCGAGAATCATTCTGTCATCTATCGCGGTCAGCGACTTACAACAGTGGTGGGAAAATACGGTTCAATTTGAAAAAAACTGCCAGAGTAACCGGCCACTCGAGAAACATTTTGCTACTGAGTTGGCTCAACTTGGACACGGCTACATGATAGATGAAGGCGGGTGCAGGAACACACGTGGAATATGAACAGTGAAATCAGGTTGACAAGAACGCCGGCGCAGCCGGTTTGTTGCTGCCGATTATGTCTCTCGATCGTCGACACCCATTTTCTTTTCATCGTACGCAAACGTCAACATATTTTTCATTTCTTTTAGCTCTGTCCCCAGGATCTTCAACTCAGATCCCCATCGCCACTTCCTAGACGCTTCCGCTTTTTCACCGTAGCTCATCTTCGACTTAGATCCCCTTTACCGCTCACAAGGCAAGACACAAAAGAACACATTGTAAAGAGTATAAGAACAAAATAAATCCATTCTGAAGAAAAACTGTACAACTAGAGAGGCCATAAAAGGAGATCAAGTTGTCTCTCTCTCTCTTCTATCCATCCTCCTCGTTCTCTCTTCTATCATTCCTCCGCTCTCTCTCTCTTCTATTATTCCTCCTCTCTCTCTCTTCTATCATTCCTCCTCCTTCTCTCTTCTATCCTCCCTCCTCTTCTTTTCTCTTATCTCTATCCTTCTGTTATACGCCTCTACAACATTTCCCACCATTTCCCTTTCTCCCCTATATTCTCTTCTACTCTTCAGATTATTATCTCCTCCTTTCTAACTTCAACCTTTTTTTTCAAACACCCACCCTACTTCCAACTGTGCCCATAAGTCTTGTTTGTTCCACTCTCTCCGCAAGTTCTAAGATTTGTGAGTTCAGCGTCTTTGTTCCATGTCATGTTCCATGGCTAGGATCCTCACAGGCTCTAGGGTAAATTCTGCTTGAACCGAATTCCCTGTTCCACATCCTGAGCTATTACGAGAGCTAAGTCGCATTTAGTTCAAGTAAGTTCGACAAGACGACGCTAATTCACAATGGCACCGCCCACCGCAGAAGAGTGCACAAATCGCCTGGAACAGATATTCGAGGACGTCACCCACGGCTCGTCCTCCGCGTCGATGGCTTTATTGACGAAGAAACACGTCCAGAAAGCCATCCATCTGCGCAAGACCCTCACGCAAACGGATTTTGTCAAAGCCCTTAACCGGGCCATGAAAGCTTCACCTTTTAAACTACTTCCGCAGTATAAAGCGGACTTCTATGCGGCCATGGCTTACGGCGCGGGCAAGAAATTCACAGATCCCATCGCCGCCAAGTGCAACGACGCGAACAACACCTTCCTTCGCCTGGAAACTGGCATTGACGGCGACCCTATCGAATTGGACTTGGAAAATACACCGGACAAGCCAATGGATGCGAAGATCCAAGCTCCCGTAAAGAGAAAAAGAAATGACAACACGGCGGTCGCCCTCGGTACCATGGAGGAATTCCATGGGAGGGTTTACGATGCCGCCTTCCAAGCTATGCAGCCAGCAATCCTGCAAATTGCTGGATCGTCCGACGATGCGTTTGATGCCGCAGAGATGTTGGGAGAAGCCTTTAAAACGAATGTGCTCGAACCTCTGCGCAAGAAGGCGAAATTTTTTTCATATTCCCTCAGACAGGCCGGCACATTTGCCTATCGTCAAGAGAATCCAGACGATCACGCAGTGTACGATCACGACGTGGAGTACAGAGACGACAGCGATGCCCCTGAAGATGGTGACCGATCATCCAAAATCTGGAGACAACTACCATTCTTATATCGGGTCATCCATTCACCAAGAGAGGGGAGGAAGAGAACGAATTCGACAACATCGCCACGCAATCCATGGTTCTGGAGGATCGGGCGACATTGAGCGATGCCCCTCATTGTATGCTTCCGCCAGAAAACATGACGTTGTCGCCACATTTCATATTGTTAGGGTATATCGGAATGCCTACGTCGACACCGATGTACGGGAGAAAACGCCCAGCGTCATCGCCGGGATAACAGAATCGATCGTTCTCCTATATCTCAACGGTGGAGTCTCTCCGCGAATCTCCTCCTGGGTATCGGAACTTCGAGGCGGTGTTCAGATGCCTGACCTCTCACCTGGAAACTTCAATGAGAGGATGCCACTCTGCTATTCTTTCAACGGATTCCTCTACGACGACGAGTTTCTATCGCGCGTGTGTTTCAACTCGCAGTGCCGCCTCAAGCACTGCTCTGGTGTTCGTTGGGTGCCATACAAAGAAGAGAACGGGGCATTTCTCTGTTTCTCTTGTCATTTATTCTACAGACATACAAACAAACATCGAGGTAGCAGCGATGTGCGAAGGCTTAACGTCAAAAATTGTTCCAACTGCCATACTACGGACTCACGAGCTTGGAAGTATCCACCAGACCTCCCCAGAGCCGTCGAAAATGCGCTGTGCGAGCCATGCTACTTATTCTACGCCAAAAACAAGAGGCATAGAACGGATGCGGACCGCCGTGTTAAGGGCGTTAAGGAATGTTCTAACTGCCGGGCCACGGGCCAACGAGCTTGGAGGTATCCGCCAGACCTCCCCAGAACCGCCGACAATGCGCTGTGCGAGCCATGCTGCCTCTTTTACACCAGACACAAGAGGCATAGAACGGATGTGGACCGCCGTCTTAAGAACGTTTCGAATTTGAGGTGCTCTGTTTGCGGGTGTCCACCACAAGGACACTGGAACTACAAGAAAGGCCTTCCAAGGAGTGAGGAAACGATAATGTGCGACACTTGTAATGCGAGATATCGAAGAGGATTGTAAGGGAGAACATGGGCATGAGCGGTGAAAGTTGCGGGATAACAATACAGGGGTACAATGGAGTCAAATGTTCGTGTGCATTTTTTTTAGTGGTGGAACAGTAATGTTTAATTTTTTCTCATGGAACAAGCACAGTTTGATGGAGGCAAATATTCGTTTTCTGGCTAAACCGACGGCGTACTCCGTAGAACGAGCAGATGCAAATGATTTTCTTTTCTGCTGTGCGAGTCATGCAGCACGTGGAAACCAAGGGTCTGAAAATCAATACAGTTTTGATTTTTGTTTGTTTTGGGCGAGTAGTAATATCGGTTGACGTTAGCTTGCTGTCCACAAGCCCATCACACACGGTGCGTGCCGTCTAAAACAGGTTAACTTCGCCAGTTGAAGCATAAGTTCTCGGCTACTCGGCATGCAAACTTCAGGGGCAAGCCGCCATGATCTGCTCTTGCCAAATCCAAAGTCGACGCCGCAGGAACAAATCTCTTCACGGGCTAGGCGCGTACAGAGGCTGAGCAAGCTCTTTCTTTTTCAGCTGAGTGTCTGTGCTGTTTTATTGGTAATGTCACCTGGCGTTGGCTACTGGTCAGCTCTCCCACGTGGAATATGGTCTTTACCCAATTTAGAATTTCCAATAAGATCACGGCACAGCGTGAACTGGCCCCTGCGTTAAAAAACATTGTTTACAGAATATTACTCCGTACAGTCGTGGTCGACGGCCGCGCAAGCACAGCAACAAAGCACGTTCAACTTCTCGTATATTTATAGCAGGCCAGGCAGTAGCACTGGCAGCTGAAGGTTGATGCAACGCCACGTTGGTTGGCCATTGAATCATTCGAGTGGTATACGATGGAAATAGACGCCTGGAAATAGACGCCTAAAAAGCATCTTCTCCCAGAACAGTGCTCAATTGCCCCAATTGGTTGCGCTCATTTCTTGTGGATGCCCTCCTAGCTCCCTTCCGCCTTGCAGTTTAAAGCTCTACCGTAGGTTCCATCTACATAAGATACAAGGCCACAACTCGACACGCTAGGCCTGTAAGTCTTCAGCCTATCTAGATAAACAAAATCGCTTCGACCTTCTTCCGATGGTAGCAAAACTTAGCGCATCGCCGATGTCGGTTTGACTATCGAGCAATTAGGTATAAAAATTGCGACGCGCGAGATGCGACGGAGAGAGGCGAGCTGTTCTGCCTCCTTTGGTTGCAATTATATCGATAAACGAGTCTCGCGAAATATTCTATCATCGATATCATGGCCGACATTGCAGCCTGTCCTCCCTTAACACGCCAGTCTGTCGTCGAGGCGGCTGGCCGCATTGCTGGCTACGTCCACCGCACGCCGGCTCTGTCCAGCAGCTACATCAACAGCGTTGCAAGCACGCCACAGACAGCCGAATCGCTACGCGAGACACAATGGGAGGGCTGCACACCGGCGCAGCCGCGGCTGCGCATCCTGCTCAAGTGCGAGAACTTTCAGAGGATCGGCGCCTTCAAGCCGCGCGGCGCCTTCAACGCAGTCCTGCGGTACCTCGAAGACAACGCCCAGAGGCCAAAAGATGAGGCTGAGAAGCCCACGCGGGTGGTGACGCACTCGTCCGGCAACCACGCGCAGGCTGTTGCACTGGCATCCACGATGGCCGGTCTACCCGCTGCTGTCGTGATGCCGAGCATCTCGTCGCCCAACAAGATCGCGGCGACGAAGGGGTACGGCGCCGACGTCCACTTCAGTGGACCCTTGACTTCGGATCGTCTGGCTGTTGTCGATGCTCTCATGGCAGACCCTGCCTACAACAACGTCTTCATTCCGCCATACGATCACCCCGACGTCATGCTCGGGCAAGGCACGTGCGGCCTGGAACTCCAAGACCAAGCCGCGCGCCAACTCGAGACCGCGTGCGAAAAGGCCACGACGGAGGAGCAGCGGAAAAGCCTACCATCGCGTGCACTTGATGCCATCATCGCGCCGTGCGGCGGCGGTGGGCTGCTCAGCGGTACATCCATCGGCTGCGATGGCACGGGCATCAAAGTGTTCGGTGCCGAGCCGTCGTTTGAAGGCGCCGACGACTGCTGCCGCGGCTTGGCCGACCCCAAGAAGGAGCGCATCCCTTTTGTGAAGAGCTCGACCATCGCCGACGGCCTGCGGACGCCCATTGGAGAGATACCGTGGTCGATCATCAGCGACCCTCGCTACGTCTCCGGTGCGTTTTCTGTGGGCGAGGCAGAGATATGCAAGGCCACGAAGCTCGTCTTTGAGCGGATGAAGATTGTCATCGAGCCAAGTTCCGCTGTTCCCCTGGCCGTCGCGCTCTACAATGAAGACTTTCGGAAGATCGTAGAGACCGAAGGCGGAGAGGAGGGCTGGACAATCGGACTCATTGTCACAGGTGGAAACGTGACGTTTAATACTCTGGAGAAGGTCATGGCTACAGCTAGTTGAACCCACTGCACAAAAAAACAAAGAAAAGCTATATATTGTATTACGGGCAAATACCCAATATTCATAAAATCATGTTAAACTCAACTTGCATTCCCCAACCAGAGACATCGCACGCTCCCATGAAAATTGCGCTGCCGAAAAGGATTCGCACGTGGCTTTCTTTGACAAGCTCGAGGCCCTGCCCATGCCGTTTTGGTGGCGCTGGCTGCCATCGCCGTCGCTGTTTTCAAGGTGGTCTGCGGCTCGTTTCCACGTTCGGAACGACCCGTTCCAGGACGCTGCAACCCGGGGGTTTTCGTCCACGGTCAAGTCTTGCTGCCTCCAGACCATCTCGACAACCTTTCTCGCAGGTGGTACGCTCTAAGAAATGTGTTAGCCATGTTTCGCTCTGGCTCCTGCAGTGTAGAACATAAAGGAGGATGCATACCCGGAACATGGTTTTCTCCAAGAGGGAGAAAATCCCCAAGATTCGTTGCCGCTGCTTGTCGTTGCACGCCATGCACCCTGCCATAAACACGGCCCAGACGGGGAACGCAGCGGTGATGTGTTCCAGCTGGATGGATAGGGAAAGATCAATCACTTGGTCGACGAGGCGGCTGCGGAGCGCTCTCGACTGGGGCACGATCTCAGGCCAGTACAACGCACACGCCTCGTCGAGGAAAAGAATAGCGCCGAGCCGATGCGCTTCCGCCGTGGTCTCCATGATTCTCGTTCTGTTCGAGTCCTGGGTCGGCTGCGCTGGCTCCTCGGAGAAGAGGTCGGAAAATAAGCCGTCGTTTTCTTCAAACCAGTATGGTTTTGGAGGCAGCTGGCGAAGAGACACCAGGTCTTGCTCGATACGCTGCACGATACCGGCAACTTCAGAGACTGATAGGCTCGCATCTTGTGCCGCGGAAGAGGAAGTGCTTTGTGCGACACTGCGCAGTTCGCAAATTTCGTCGATCAAGAACAGCAGAGCATTGCTAAAGCCCTGATAGGCATCCACGTAGGCACTTTTTGTAGGATCTAGCCCACACCGCATAAACAGGTGGCTGACCTGGGTACCGGATGTTGCCATAACGTCGAGCGCAGAACCATAGCCATATGAAGCAAGCCGCTGGTCCCGTACGTCGAATGGTTCAGAAGATGCTTCTCGCTTCTCGTTCGTGCTTTGATCACAGATGCTTGACGTTGCTGAAGACCTTGGGACAAACTTGTGGATGGGGAATGTTGTTTTCGCCATGACAAGATGGTAGGCAAAATACTGCCACGCAAAGCGGATAATGTCACGGGACGAGTCTGGCATTGCCGGGTGGCTTGCGCAGGCGTCTAGCAAGACCGATATAGCGGCAAGGTGGTCTGTCCACGTCGGCTGGCAGTGGTCTGCGACCTAGAAAGGAAGACACCGAGTCAATATTCGCTGGCTGCGGAGGAAATAGTACGCTGGGGACTTGATAACTTACCTCAAACCAACACAGAGAAATTGCGGACGCCAAGGCTTCTATCAGGTCTTGCGGCTCCGTACTGATGGTCGAGAGAAACTGCCGCAGGCCTCCGAGGGCATACTGCCGGTACATCAGAGCAAGTGCTTGGCAGTCCTTGCCCGTAGCAGCGAGTTTTCCGGCTGCGACGGCAAGCAAGCCATGATACACGCGTGTTGATCCCATCGCCATCGGAAGCAGTATAAACCGGAATGGGTTGTGGTCCCGCTCGTCGAGGATGGTCGTCTTGCTGCAGACGATTGCTGTGTAAAAGTCCAACAGATGTGATTCTGTTGAAGAGATGTTGCCAAACAGCGGTGCCCACCGCCCACTGAGAAGGCGAGTGAGACCCAGTGACATGCCATCATCGTCGCCCTGCATGTGTGATAGGCAGTGGAAACTGTTTTCCTCTGGTACGGCCTCAGAGGATAGTGCATCGTCGATGGTGAGGCCAAGGCCGTTGTGAGATTGCCTAGTGCGTGCGGTTCCGCTCGATTCCTTCGGTTTTTTTGTTTGTCGGTCATGATGGCCATGGCTGTCGGGCTCTGTCTCAAGGTAGAAAGCAACATCATCATACGATGTGTTGACGAAGAAGCGTGTAGGGAGCTTCGCCTTTACGATGGTCAGGGTTGCACCCGGCGTCTTGGTCAAAGAATGAAGTGGGACGGTCCGTCTGCACGATGACAGAGATGAATTGTAGGCCCGTTGCTGCTTCTTCCTGGACTTGCCGATGACCCCCTCCCGACCATGGCAGGTGCCTCGCGCCATGGAGTCCTCTATCCATGTCAACCGCAAGCCATAGGAGCACGAGAGACCTGCCTTTTGGCATTTCTGACATGTTGGCCGCTGCTCTGTAGACGCGATGCCATTCCGAGTGTTAGCAACTCCTCCTCGAGTGGATAAGGGGGGGCGGGTGGCCGAGCGCGGGGATGACGGGTTTGTCGGTTTTGAAGGCAACAGCAAAGAAACACGAAGCGAAGCGAAAACAAAGACAACAGAACAGAACAGAACGGGACGCAATAGACGCAATATGCAGCACACGGTGACGTACCATCGCATTTAACGCTGCGGCCGCGGCAGGTCCAGCAGCCGGTGCGAGTTCGCTGAACAGAACTCATGATTCGAAGAGGGCAGAAACTTGTGCCGCCCTGGAGCTTGCAGTTTACGGAGTAAGTGGGATGTCCACTTCCCTGTCTCTCAACTTGCTTGAATGGCGATCTGTCTACGGCCTGCTGCCGATGGTCCGCGTTACACCCGTGGGCTTGCGTAGTAGGTTTTGCATGAATTGGAGGTCACAGGTGCGTTGTTGTCTTCGACGGGAAACTGTCTTCTCGATGCCATGGCGGCGAGATAAGCCCTCCTTTGCTCCGCCCTCGCTGGCATGGAAATATTAACCGAAGGAGTCAGGCCCAGCCCCATATTCTGGCGCGGCGCCCTGGGGTCTGCTGTCCAACGATTCGTTATCTATTGCTCACCTTATCACTATCCCGACTAGCCATCTATCTGTCCGGGGTGGACTCCGTATCTCGCGTGCTGGTGCGTTTGCTGGGGCGTTTGCTGGGGCGTAACGAGCGCCACCTGTTAGCGAATAGAACGCGACGTCAAATGTTCCACTAAGTTCCACACTAAGACGCCGACTTGTTCCTTGGATCTGAGCTAGACCTGCTCTGCGGCGCCAGAGCCATCTGCCAGTGCATCCCAAGACAGACAAAAACGCTGGACACGTCGAGTCACACGGCGCTTTCCCCTCATTTTAGCAAGGCCGCTAGCCTCGTTTCTTCAACATGCACGCGGCCGGGGTCTGCAGAATTGGTCATAGAATCGTGTAGGAGTGGTGGAGAAGACAGGCGGAGAGAGGAAGAAAGAAACCGGGGATCGTAAACAAACTTCAGCGGGTTGCTGTGCGAGTCTAATTAATTATGCGGCTATAGTCTATGAAATCGAATGGTTCAATGCATCAATACTCGTACACGCCCTCTCTATAGCTTGGCGCGGGTGACCGATCCAAGATCCGCGATTTCGGAGGCCCGCCAGGCGATGTGCTTCGGCTTGCCTTCTGCCTCGACGTCTCTCCACCGCCAGCGAACGATATTCTGGCTCCTGGTTGTCAGGAGGTCCTTGGCCCATTCACCGACGATCGGCATCATCTTGAAGCCGTGTCCGGAATCGCCTGACAGGACAACCAACGAATTTTCGGAGCGAGGCACAAAGTCGATGATGTAGTCCGAGTTGCTCGTGTCCGCCACCCAGCATAAGTGCGTGTCGATGAGCGGGCGCTCGGCGAGATGCGGAAGTACCTGTTCTAGGAGTCGCCGCACCTGCTTGACGTCGTTATCTGGGATGTACGCCGACTCTTCCAGCGTCGAGTAGGGTACAGAGACGCGCTCCTTTGTTTGCGGCGAGGGACGGCTGAGGTTGGTGTAGCCCCCGCCCATGTAGCACAGCTTGAGTTTGTGCGTCGCCGGGTCTGGCTCGAAGAAGAAGCCAATGTCCCGAACCGTAGTTACCGGCATGCCGCGCAGTTGCTCAGACTCCTCGGCCGTGAGTTGAATATGAGACACGCCCCAGCAGATGGCGGAGATCTGGCTGGCAATGGACGGGACGACGTTGGCCACAAAGCCACCAGCAGCGACGATTGTCGTGGACGCGTGGTAAACTGTGCCGTTCTTTGTTCGTGCGCCGATGCACTTTTTCGTCCCGGGCGCATAGAGGAGCTCGTCCACCTCGCCTTCTGGGCCCAGCTTAAATGTGACGCCCAACTTGACACACGCTTCAAAAACCGACTGCATTGCGTTTGACGAATGCGCATACCCAGCGAGACGATTCAGATAGCCCTTCCATCCCGGGAGCTTTCCCGTGAACTGGGAAGCCACCGTGCGAATCGCATCTGCGTCGGGGCAGGGCACCAGGCATCCATCGAAGGCTGGGTTCTCGGCGACGGACTTGTTGTACTTGAACAGGGCATTTTGCACAATGGGTGAGGCATCGCCGGTCACCACATTCAAGAATCCAACTTGGCGGAAGTACGGTTGATAAAGGGGGTCTGTTTGCCACTTCCGAATTGCTTTCTGTCGTCGCGGGAAATATCAGCAAGGTGTGCTTCATAGCGCTCCAGGAAACAAACAAAATGGAACGAGTAAACTCACCAGAGCTAGATCTGTGTAAAATGGATCAATGTATTCAGAACGAATAATCTTGTTCAGATCAAAGGCCCCCGAAAAGCGGCTCGGGACACGGTCGTCCTTCTCCAGCACGGTGACGTTCTTGAAGCCAGACGTCGCCAGGTTGTGTGCCGTTGCTAGACCAAAGGTGCCGGCACCAATGATAAGCACGGGATCGTCCTTGGAGAGTTGTTGAGGCATTGTGATGATGGAGAGCAACGGCCTCAAAAAGTTGTCGTGACACCTTGTCGGGTGGTATTTGGACGGTACTCGGGCTATCGCTCGTGGGTGCTCTTTGTGCTTGCGTTTCGGCCGATATGTTTTTCCTATTTGCTGAACCCGTTTTACTCTGTCCTCTGAATTCCAGCGCAAGCGTACAGATAAGACAATGCAGGATTAGAAGGGTGGTACAGTTAAATACGTGGCAGGCATTCGCTTGAAATGACTGCATCTCGCGGCGGTCGTACGACTGTCGACCCCCGACACAAGGGCCACAAAAAAACTACTCTGCAAAACAAAGCAAGTGGAGACAGCTGTCGTCTAAGTTTGCCTCGACAGCACGTCTGTTGCACGACAAACGGCGAACGTGGTGCGTACATTACGGAGTAGGTGCTGTCAATGGGCGCATGTTGTCGATAGTTCGCGACCCGCGTTCCCTGGCTGCTGATGCTGCAAGTCCAACCGATCGATAAGGATAAGTGCCGGACTAGGCGTGGAGAGCCGCTTCAACGCACGAGCCGGAGCTTTTGTCTCTGGCACACACTTTTCTGCGGGGTGCGGCTCGACAGGAAGCTGGAGGCGAGACGACGACACTTTGCCACTCCCAATCGATAGTGAGACCGGGGCCAACTGGTGCAGCCCACCGCAAAGCAGAGCGCCTTGGCACTAATGTTATCATGGTGGCTCCGCAGATAGACAGATCTAGTCTCGTAATAATAACAGCCAAGTGGAAAAACGGAACTATCCACGAAAAGGGGAAAGGCGCGGCCTCTCTGCAGGTGCCGGATGGGTCCGTCGCCTCGAGTTGCACCAGGAGTGCCGCTAAGGCAAACGCATCCTCCTGGAAAGCATCAGCGTTATCCTCCACAGACACCCCAAGGCTGCATGCCCGGGTTTCCTGGGTCAACGGTAAGATACGAGTACAGATTCCACGGCCAAGATGGCTTCATAAGTCTAGCCCTCGATCGTCCAATATCGACTATCATGCCTTGATAGTGAATACCCTCCAAATAGGAACAAGGTCGCGCGTCAGTAACTTGTCATTATTTAAGACCGCCCCGGGACAGGACATCGAGTCGAGAGGTTCCGGAAAACGCACATTCGCCAATTCCTTCCTACCAGGCATCCGAGAACGGAATTTTTCTGTCTTCTTGTTTCCACTGTCAGGCCACAACGAAGCCCACAGCCATGTCGTCCATTCGCAAGTCTGTCGACGAAAAGGAGGCTGGACGCGCCCCGTCGCCGTCGGTCGCTGCCGTCGAGCCCGGCGCCATCGAGCAACAATCTGGCGATGTGGACATTGCTGCCAAGTTCCTCGCAGGCCTGGATCCGAGCATCATCAATGAGCCGATCAGTGCAAAGGAGGCCCGCAGGGTGCTGTGGAAGCTCGACCTCCACATCCTGCCGGTGCTGACCCTCACCATCATCGTTGCGGCCATTGACAAGGTCATCATCTCGAATGCTTCCATCTACGGCATGCTCACGGACAACCACATGACCAGCGGGCAGTTCTCCTGGGTTGCGTCGATTTTCTATTTCGCCTACCTTGGCTTTGAATGGCCCGCCGCATACATGGTCCAGAAGCTGCCGATCCGGTCGTTTTTGGCCGCGTCCGTGTTTGGCTTTGCCGTCTTTACCTTCTGCACCGGTGCCACGACGAATTTTGCGAGCCTTGCTGCCGTCCGGTTTTTGCGTACGTTCCGCTTCCTCCCTTTTGCGCTCCACCGTTCTGTCAATGCTCGATGACTAACTTCACCCAGTCGGTGCCTTTGAGTCCATGCTCTTCCCCACCGCGTCCATTATCACGGCCATGTGGTGGACACGCGAGGAGCAGCCCATCCGCGTCGCCTTCTACTTCAACACGCTCTCGTCCGTCGTCACCGGCCTGCTGGCATATGGTGTTGGCCATTCCAGCAGCAGCATCGCCCCCTGGAGATTGCTGTTTATTATCCTGGGCACCATCAGCACCGCCCTTGCGGGCCTGATCTACTGGTTCATTCCCAGCTCCCCGGTGGAGGCGTGGTGGCTGACGGACCGCGAGAAGTTCATCTGCATCGAGCGTGTCCGCGAGAACAACACCGGTATCGAGGACAAGCAGTTCAAGTGGTACCAGGCCAAGGAGTGTCTCAAGGACCCCAAGCCCTGGCTTCTCGCCCTGTTTTCTTGCAGCCAGAATATTTGCAATGGTATGTCCTTTGCCTGCCCACCTTCTCCCTTTAGCCCCTTTTTTTTTTTTTTTTTTTTTGCATTTATGCTGACGACGTGGTTAGGTGGCCTCGTGACCTTTGCGGCTCTCATCGTTTCGGGCCTCGGCTTTTCTACGCTCAACACCACGCTCATTGGCGTCCCTACTGGTGTCATCGGCACCATCTGGCAGCTCATCCTCGCTTTCATCTCCGCCAAGATGCCTGGCTTCCGGTGCGGCATCATCTTCACTGCCAACATCTTCCCCATCATCTGCGCTGTGCTCATGTTCAAGCTGCGCGGCGAGGTCAGCAACCTTCAGCTGCTGGGCGCCTACTATGGCTTCTACTCGTACTGGGCACCGTACGTGCTGTCGACGTCGCTGAACATTGCCAATGTGTCCGGTCATACCAAGAAGATCACAGCAAACGCCATGTTCTTCATCGGCTACTGCGTTGGCAACATTGTGGGCCCCCAGGTTTTCCGCGCGAAGGACGCGCCGTCATACAAGCACGGCTATATCGGTATTCTCGCTTGCCTGGTCGTGTCGTCTGTCAGCATTGCTTTATACGGCATCCTGTGCCGCATTGAGAACCAGAAGCGCGACAAGCTCCAGGACGCCGGCAACGCCGACACTGTTGCTGACACCAGTGACAACGCCTTCTCCGATCTCACGGACAAGGAAAAGCCAGAGTTCCGCTACCACTACTAAGGGGTACCGTCGCCAGTTGAGGGTCAGTTCCTGATCTGTCGCTTATAAAAGCTGCACCAGGTCACCTCCGCGCAGCAGGATCTCTTTGTTGACATTATATTTTCCATTCCTCCGCCTTATAGCTCAACCTGATAGTGTTACTAGTATGGGCAAAATTTAAGTCTTGTTTATTTTAATCATCTATCTATATGCATGTCTTTTCTGGAATCCGTCACCGAGAGTATTGAATTCTTGAACGCTTTCCTTTTTTGTCTACATGTGTCTTTCGTCCTGCTGGAGAACTGCCGTGCATTTCATTTCCACGAGCACTCTCTCGTCCGGTGGCAGCATGGAAACTTGGACGCACGTTCGACTGGGCAGTGATACGGGCGCCGACCCAGATCGTTGGGCCATCCTTTGGTTCCAAACTTTGTTCACGTCGTCGTAGTCTCGGCGCATGTCTGTCAGGAAAATAGTCGCATCGACAATGCTATCTAGCCCCAGAGCGCCACCCGACTCGGTCCGCAGAGCAGACTCGATTTTGTCGCAAATCAGTTCCATTTGCTGACCGGCTGCATTCGCCCCGGATTCGGATCGCCCGTCTGCTCTGTCTTCGTCGTATGTCGTCGTAAACGGGGGGACGGTGCCATCGGCCTGCCGAGCCGTTGTCCCCGAAATAAAACAGAAATCACTTCCCGCCGAGCCCAGCCGCACACGGCGGGCGTATGAGTACGCTGCGAGAGCCTTCGCTGCCATGGCTGACGAAGCAGGATGCGATGGATGACGATGGAGATGAAAATGGACCACTCTCGGCGGGGCGGCAAAACGGCGCCGAATTGGAAAGTATCTTTGATCGTGTACGTGTACGGCTCTTGGAACAACGGTCAGCTGGAAATGACAAACCCAGATTGCTGGCACGAGTCCCCCGTGGCCAGTCCACTGTTATCCGTTCTGATGTATGTTTCCCTATTGCTCAAGTCGGGGTAGATCGAGATGCTCTTTCGCGCCAACCCCAAGCGTGTCCCACCTGCTGGAACAGCAGACCAGCCCCGACACTCGGCGAGCAGTTGCAGACGAGACGAGGCACACCAACCAACTTCGCCGGTGGACTTCCTTTCGAACGGAAGCCCTTATCTGCTAGTGCGTGTATTTACGTAAAACAGCGGTGGGACCCAAACGGTGCCCTTTTTAGCATCTCCACTAATACTAGATGCATTAATTGCAGCGAACGCTTATCTGGATTTGCCCCTTGTGGCAGTCTCACGCTTTGGTTCCTGGGCTCTTTCGCCTCGACCTGTTCTGTTGGTCTGCGCCGGAGAGCCCGCTGCTCCGTACAAGCTGGCTTGCAATCCTCAACGCAGCCCGCCCCGCAAGGGCAGTCTCTCCGGTTATCGGTTATCGCAGCCAAACATCTTATCCGCAACGCCTGTTAGGCTTTGTGGAAGCGCCGTCGCCTCGACCTGCTCGCCCAGCGGGGTTTCAACCCCGAAAGTGGAATCGAGAACGTGTAGTATCTTAGCTCTCCGCGGCTTCACTGGCGTCGCACGCGATGCCGGCGTGGGTTGGTGCTGGGCATCCCGGCAACGGCATATATTTAGAAAGCCATTTCTGCCCACGCTGAAGATGGCACTTCCCTATTCGGATGCTTGCCAATACCTTCACTTTCATTCATTTTTGGTTCGTTATCTAGCTTTGCCTTGATTGGGATTTCACGCCCATCGCAACGTCGGGACAATGGCGTCACAGACCACGAGCAGCGCCACGAACGGGCATGTCGACGAGAGCAAGCTGAATGTCAAGATTGCCATTGGTAAGCAGTTGCTGCTTTCTGCGCCGCTCGTACTTGGCCGCCACGGTCGTAGCTAACGTCGCGCGTAGACAGAGGTGGCACCTTCACGGACTGTCTCGGCATAGTCGAGGGCCGCGACGAAGATGTCGTCGTCAAGCTGCTCTCACAGGACCCGGCAAACTATGGCGATGCCCCGATCGAGGGCATCCGGCGGCTCCTCGAGAAGATCACCGGCCGGCCATTCCCGCGCGGCGAGAAGCTCGACACCTCCGGCTTCCAGAGCTTCAGCATCCGCATGGGCACGACCGTTGCGACAAACGCCCTTCTCGAGCGGAAAGGTGCCGACGTGGCGCTGGTCATCACGGAGGGCTTCCGGGATGCGCTCGAAATCGGCCTGCAGTCTCGTCCAAAGCTGTTCGACCTACAAGTCACCAAACCCGAGATCCTCTACAAGCACGTTGTCGAGGCCGAAGAGCGTGTCACCGTTGAGGGCTACGAAGTCAGCCACAACTACGAAGCCGAGATTGCGGAGATTGAGCGTTCCATCGGCTCTGACCCGAGCCTCCTCAAGGGCTCGGGCGGCCAGATCATCCGCATTCTGAAGCCGCTGAATGCGGATCGCGTCCGCACCGACCTGCAGAAACTCTACGCCGAGGGTCTGCGGAGCGTGTCGGTCTGCTTGGCGCATTCTTATACTTTCCATGGTAAATTTCGCCCAGGTGCACTGCGCTTCTTGATTACGGCAGGGCCCGTACGCTGACACCGCTCGTGTTGATAGACCACGAAAAGATTATCGGCGACATCGCCCGCGAGATCGGTTTCACCCAGATCTCACTCTCCAGTGCCACCCTCCCTATGATCAAGATGATCCCGCGAGGCATGTCGGCGACGGCGGACGCATACCTGACACCCAAGGTGCAGGACTACATCAGCGGGTTCAGAAGTGGCTTCAAGGACAACCTGGAATCCACGGCCACCCGCTGCGAGTTCATGCAGAGCGATGGCGGTCTCGTTGGTATCGACCGCTTCTCGGGCTTCCGCGCCATTCTGTCCGGCCCGGCTGGCGGCGTGGTCGGGCAAGCTCGCACATCCTACGACCCTGATGATGCCACTCCGGTCATTGGCTTCGATATGGGCGGCACCAGCACGGATGTATCTCGCTACGGCGGCAACTTCTCCCACTCCTTTGAGACGACCACTGCGGGTGTCTCCATTCTTGCGCCCCAGCTGGATATCAACACAGTGGCTGCCGGCGGTGGCAGCATTCTGCACTGGCGGCACGGTCTCTTCGTTGTCGGCCCGGACAGCGCCAGCGCCCATCCCGGCCCTGCATGCTACCGGAAGGGCGGCCCGCTAACGATCACCGACGCGAATCTTTTCCTCGGCCGTCTTCTGCCAGAATACTTCCCCAAGATCTTTGGCAAGAGCGAAAACGAGCCCCTGGACGTCGACATTGTCCGCGCCAAGTTTGCGGAGCTGACTGAGCAGGTCAACAGAGAAACAGGGCAGAAGAAGACGCCTGCCGAGGTGGCCATGGGCTTCATCGACGTGGCAAACGAGGCCATGGCCAAGCCTATTCGGGCGCTCACGGAAGCCCAAGGCTACGACACATCCAAGCACAACCTGGCTAGCTTCGGCGGTGCTGGCGGCCAGCATGCCTGCGCTCTCGCCATGTCGCTGTCCATTCGCCGGGTCATCATCCACCGCTACTCGTCTATCCTGTCTGCCTACGGCATGGCACTTGCCGATGTGGTCCATGAGACGCAGCGGCCAGCCTCTGGCGTCTTCACGTCATCCGCTCCTCTCCAGGACAGCATTGCACAGCTGAAGAAGGAGGTCGATGCCCAGCTGGCGACGGATGGCGTCGAGAAGGGGAACATCGAGCACGAGGTCTACCTCAACCTCAAGTACAAGGGCACGGACAATACTCTGATGGTTCGGGAGCCCGAAGACGGCGATTTCAAGGCCGCCTTCGAGCGGGACCACCAGAGAGAGTATTCGTTCACCTTCCCGGAGAAGGATGTTCTGCTCGAAGACATCCGCGTTCGCGGCATTGGCAAGTCGGACAACGCCGAATACGCCGCACCTCACAGGGAGCTCAACACTCTCAAGCCCGTTGAGATTGCCTCATCGAGTCGCGACAGCACGTCCCAGGTGTACTTCGACAAGCACGGCTGGGTGTCGGCTCCGGTCTACCTGTTGGAGAACCTGCAGCCCGGCAGCACGCTGCAAGGGCCGGCGGTGATCATCGACAACACGCAAACCATCCTCATCAACCCGGGTGTCACGGCAACATCACTACGCCGCCACATAATTCTTGACCTGCCTGCGAAGGGCTCTCAGAACCTCACGGCGTCTGAGATCGACCCCATTGCGCTGTCCATCTTTGGTCACCGTTTCATGTCGATTGCGGAGCAGATGGGCCGCTCGTTCCAGAAGACGGCCGTGTCCACCAACATCAAGGAGCGCCTTGACTTTTCTTGTGCCGTGTTCTCTCCAGAGGGTCGCCTCGTGGCCAATGCGCCGCACGTCCCCGTCCATCTGGGCGCCATGGAGTTTGCTGTTCGGTTCCAGCGCGACTTGTACGGAAACACGCTCAAGCCGGGCGACGTCATCTCGACCAACCATCCCCAAGCCGGCGGCGTCCACTTGCCCGACATCACCATTATTACGCCGGTCTGGAATAAAGAGGGCACCGAGATCATTTTCTGGGTGGCGTCGAGAGGCCACCACCCGGACGTGGGCGGCATTACGCCGGGCTCCATGCCGTCCAACAGCAAGTTCCTGTACGAGGAGGGTGCCATGATCATGAGCTACAAGATTGTCTCGGACGGCATCTTCCATGAAGAGGAGACTCGGAAGTATATGTTTGAGGAGCCAAGCCAGTATGAGGGCTGCAGCGGTGCGCGCAACTACGAGGAGAATCTCTCCGACTTGCGGGCAGCTATTGCTGCAAACCAGAAGGGCGCGCTGCTGATCAAGACTCTGATCGAGGAGTACTCGCTGCCGGTCGTCCATGCTTACATGCAGGCCATCTCAGACAACGCTGAGAGCGCAGTGCGCGCCTTCCTGCGCAAAGTTGCCAAGGAGCGCAAGGGCGTGCCGCTGGCGTTTGAAGATTTCTTGGACGAGGGCATGCGCATTGCCTTGACCATCCGAATCGACGAGGAGACTGGCGCTGCCGACTTCGATTTCACCGGAACGTCGGAGGAGCAGTTTGGCTGCATGAACGCACCAAAAGCCATCACATACTCCGCCATCATTTACTCGCTGCGGTGCCTGATCAACGTTGACATTCCTCTCAACCAGGGCTGCCTCGCCCCGATGAACGTCATTATCCCCGAAAACACGCTGCTGAACCCGTCCAAGTATGCCGCCGTGTGTGCCGGCAACGGTATCACGTCCCAGCGTATTACCGATGTCATTCTGGGTGCGTTCGGCGTGGTTGCTGCCTCCCAGGGCGATGTCAACTGCATCAGCTTCGGCATGGGTGGCAGCGATGGCAAGGGTAACGTCACAAATGGCTTCGGCTACATCGAAACCATGGCCGGCGGAAACGGCGCAGGACCGACCTGGCACGGAGCCTCTGGCACCCACTCCCACATGTCAAACACACGATGCGCTGATCCCGAGGTCTTTGAGCTGCGCTATCCTGTGATCTTGAGACGCTGGATGCTTCGCGAAGGCTCGGGCGGCAGAGGCCAGTTCAATGGCGGCGATGGCTGCATCCGCGAACTGGAGTTCCGGATACCGCTCCACGTGTCCGTGCTCATGGAGCGGCGCGTGCTTCGCCCATACGGCATGATGGGCGGCGAGCCCGGCCAGTGCGGAAAGAATCTGTACATCCGCAAGGAAGACGACGGCGGCGAGCGTGTCATCAACATCGGCGGCAAGCGGGAGCTGGACGTGTTCTCCGGCGACCGGGTTGTCATTTATACGTATGTATACATTCCGGCAACTTTTCCTAGACACACAATGTCTTTCTGTCACTCGCATAAGCTAACAATTTGACAATAGGCCCGGAGGCGGAGCATGGGGAAAGCCGACAGACGGCCCGCCAATTCATACAGCCCGGGTTCCTCTTCCTGTAACATTCGAGCCCCGGGGTAGTGTTCATGATTGGGATTTGACCGCTCAGGCTGCAATTTAGCTTAGCTGTTCTTCGATTCCAGCGGAAGTTGCTTTGTTTTGATACAAGTAAATAAATTAATAAACATAAATATTAAATAACAAATGTCAGGAATTATGGAGCAGCGTTGTCGTGTCGTAGACGTCGGTGCTCTGACGCGCGTACATGTCCCAGCGGTGGAACCCCCATCCCGGTAGCTCAGTAGATTTAATAAAGGACGGGCCTGGAAACCTTTCCATCAGCGGCCCATCGACAAGCCACTCGGGAAACCAGCACTTCTAGATCTGGGGATCCTGCAGATAACTTCTAGGCTCGTACGGCACGGATAAGGCCCGACCGGAAGATTGTGGTAGTGATGTCGGTACGCAATATACAAAATTTCCACTACGGTGATTATGAAGATGTCGAAAGAGAAGGGGCTCATCTAAACAGTTATATGCACAGGGCCCAAAGCATTTTTGGTGGTCATAGCTTCCGCATCTTTATCTCGATGCAGCCGCGCTTCCGTTCTGCCCGTCGATTTCGGGTCTAGGTATGGCTATTCGCCAATGCTGAGAGCCCACTATCCCGTCCGGCCTTGTCTGTGTTGGCACACGGCGCACGCTTGACGGGGGTGAAGGCGAATGCGAAGAAGGAGAAGGGGAAGGGGGTCATCCGCTGCGGACACAGTTTGTTGACCTCGCCGAGCTTCACGGCAAAAGCGACAGCCCTTGCTGAGGCAGATAAGAACGTCGGCATGGGCGTCTACACGCAAGCGAAAGCAGGTGAAGGGGATTTTCTCTCGAATAATGTTTAGCGCAGGGCTCGAGAAACAATTCGAATATTACAAAGCGAGGCCGCATGTTCAGCTGTTATTCTGTCGTACTCCGTACTTTGCAAAAAAAGACACCCCGCCTGACATTTGACAGAATGGCCGTATTAGGCTCAGTTGCTGTATGCGCAGGTAGTTTGTAAGCAGGGAAAGCCGGGAGAAGGCTGGAGATAACTCGAAGTAGGCCTGGCACCATGGTCGCATCTCCGAAGCCCCCGAACGCCCCTGTGCCTGGTGGCTGTCGGCACCATGGGGTTCAGAGTGGATTCTCCCCAGCAGGGAAAAGTGGATCACCGAATCCCCCCGACATACCAAAGTGCCCCACTTTGACTACAAAACCCTTCGGGGACATCGGAAGTGAATGTCACTCACCCGCTGTGCTGACATAAGTGTTCTATACAAATTAGGACTAGCTCAATAAATGACGTCACGGGCCGCGTTATCTCGTAAGCACAGCTTAGGGAGCAGGCGGTGGGCGTTTCGCGCGGAATCCATTTCAATCTACAGATCAGCTGTGGGCGTTCCCGTCGTGGGGAAGATATATAAAAATAGGTTGTCCAGAAGATCTAGAGATAGTTGAAGCCACTGGTGCACAACCTACTCAAGATCTCTCGTGATACAGATACAGACCCATAATACAGACAAACTACTTCAGGCCCTTATTTCTCACCTCAAACACCAAACCATAATCGAAACACATCCGCAAAGCATCACAAAGCATCACAAAGCACAATGGTTTCTCTTACGACAATCCGCGCTTCCAACAACCGCCTCAAGGAGGCCGGCGAGGGCCTTGTTGCCCTATTTCTAGGTGCCACCTCTGGCATCGGCCAGGCTTCTCTAAAGCAGTTCGTTGAGCACGCCGACAAGCCTCGCGTGTACATCGTCGCACGCAATGCCGCCGCCACCGTCACCCTGCTGAAGGAGTTGTACGCCATAAATGCCTCCGGAACATACGAAGTCATCGAGAAGAACGTCTCACTCTTGAAGGAGACAAAGGAGGTCGTCGAGATCATCAAGGCTAAAGAGACGAAGCTGGACATCCTCTTCATGTCGGTCGGCTTCTTCTCATTCGATGGCCGGCAAGGTAAGATACTGTTCTGTGCCGTCTCTGGATGATCGCTCATGCAAATACTCACACATTCTCTTCCTTCAGACACAAGCGAGGGTCTAGACGGTTCCATGTCTACGCGGTACTACTCCCGTATCCTCGCGGCCAAAATGCTGCTCCCGCTCCTCAGCGCGTCGTCCAGCCCCCGCGTCGTGTCTGTCCTTGCAGGCGGCCAAGAGACCAAGATCGACGAGAAGGATCTCTCCCTCTCGGGCCCCAATGCATTCAGCGTCAGCGCCAGCAACAACCACACGGGAACCATGATGACCTTGGCGTTAGAGCATCTCGCCAAGGAGAACCCGCACATCACTTTTGTTCATACTTTCCCCGGCCTCGTTTCGACACCCTTCTTGGGCAAGACCAAGAGCGGCTTCCTGGGCGTTGTGCTCCGGTGGGTCGTCTCGCCAGTGATGAGTCTGCTGATCATGAGCCCTGCCGAGGCCGGCGAGAGGGGCCTGTTCTACGCCACGAGCGCGCGGTACAGTACCGATTCGGGCATCGTGCCCGTCTCCGAGGGGCTCGCTGTCTCAAAGAAGTCGGCGGGGGGCGTCTTCCTCGTCGATGCCAAGGGCGAATATGCGGAGAACGAGACGGTCCTCGCTGATTTCCGCAAGAGGGGTGTCGACAAGGCAGTCTGGGATCATACTATGGATGTGTTTGCTGCCAGTCTCTAAGAACAAGACACGCGGGTCCATTGTGGATGTGACTGACTGAGAGCCTGGGGATAGCTTTGGCAGGGGAGGAAACCAGGCAGCTAGTTGGCAGATGCGCACCCATAATTAGGAAACGACACGGTCCATCCAAGAACAGTTAGACTTCATGGTCAGTCGGAGTTTTTTGCTTTACATATCTTTTCTCTCCTGTTTATGTTTTAATCCTCTTTGTTATTATCTGGAGGGAAAATGCCAGCGAGCCTCCAGTGCAAGAAGGCGCCATATTTACTGGAAAGCCATAGGAGTATAGCTATACTGAATTATATACAACAATACTACGATATAGAGACCCTGCAGTAGTTTTTAGAACCCATTTGGGCACTCTCCCTCGAGAACACATACACGCTTTGGGTCCCTTGCTTATGCTTGAAACCGTACACACGCTGCTGTGGCGCAGGCAGCGCGGGCAGCGCCCGCCGGTGCTTGGCCCCTGAAGACGGTAAGGGATTGGACACGACGGACCGTCATCTTACCCAGTGCGACGATGCCAACCCCGAGGCGTATCAAAGTGAGGGGAATATGTTAAAAAAAGAGAATTGAAAAAGTAAGTAGGACTATGTTCGTGATACACATAATGTGACAGTTCTGCTTCCTCCTACTTGAAATCATAAATGACTAGACATGCGCTGATCGCAACTCGACCCTTAAAGGATATGCTTATCATGGATCGCTTCTGCCTTCTTCAGCTCACCAGCACTCAATTGCGTTTCATCAACACGCTCGACCCGGCTCCAGTGGTGGCCTACAGGGCAGTATTGGTATCGTTGCTGTCCGAGTCGCAGGGACTTGAGCGAGATCCGGGGGACCCACATAGAAGTGTACAGATGCCCTTCGCTACATTTGACAACGCGGTCCCATTTAGATGGCGGCTGGCCGATGGTGACGACAGAGTCTTCTCCAATGAGGGTGGAGGCCCCCTCACTGAGAGTTTCCTGCCCGGCAGTCATGACGATATGTGGTACAAGGCGAAAAGCGAGGTGGTATGTGGGTGCTAAAAGAATAAAAGGAGGCTGCGGTAACTAGAGCAGCTGCGCAGTGTCAGAGCACCAAAGTCAAAATAGAGGAATGCTATGAACGCTTGTACAAAGTGACCAAGGCAAATATCGGCCTTACCAGGTATTCTACTATTGCTAGCAAATCTCTCTCGACTTCCACAGATACTCTGACAAGGGCTTTTGTGGGTGCACGTGTGGCCGTTTTCACGTGGCATATACCCTTCTGTTGATTGTTGATTGCTGACGTTTAGTTCGGGTGCAAATAACGGTAAGTATCCTGGTGTGAAAACTACGCCCCTCCACCTCGTTATGTACTGCTGTCATCAAAGGGAGCATCCTACGGTCTCGTTTAAACACCAATCCCATGGAAGCTCTTTAGAAAAATAAACTGCGACGTCAGAGTGTAGCGCGTGCTACACTGTCCCGGGTGACTTTGCCCTAAGAACAAATTTCGCCGTTTACTCCCGACGTTACTGGGGGGAGATGCCATAATGGGGCTGGTGCCTGAAGGATGCGGAGGAATAGCTGTATCGAAGAACACCACCAATTATATTTGAAGGGCCTGGCCAAAAGCAGCCACGCTACCCCACGATCGTGACAACCCCGTAACTACCCGGGAATACCTAAGCGAGCTTGTCGCCTTTAGAGAGCGCCCGCGTCCCATTTGTGTCTAGAAGGCAAAAAGAGCACACTATCCCATAAAGTAAAGTAAGCTTGTCACTTATTAGGCTGTTATTGTGACTAAAATCAAAGTTCATCTCTCTCCCACGAGTTCTTTCCGGAATCCCCACAGAATGCAGGCAAGTACTAGGCTGGACGTAATCATCGAAGACTTCCTCGACTTGTCTCGGGGACTAAAGACTGCTGGCATCGACGAATACGCGTGGGTAGTGTCGAGCTGTCCTATTAAAACTATTCGACGTTGGGTTTTGCTCTTAGTAATAGCGCAGCTCTCGCGAACGAGAGCCACGGACACTATTAGGATCTAATAGAAAATAAAAAGTAGACATTCAAAGAGAAAACTCTTACGAACCTCCCGGGCGAGAACAGTTTTATTTTTATCGGGAACAAAGTATATACAAAAAAAAAAGAATAAGGTTACTTGTTACTTATATACGCCTTCTCCCCAGGCCCCCTTAAAGTAGACGTGGTGTAATGCTCAGTGACAGTACTGTTGTGGCGTGAGCACCATAAGCGGCGCAGTCAGTTACAGTGCTACTGTGGCGAAAGTAGCAGAAGCAGCGCACGCCGGTGCGCGCCTGTGCTCGGATGCTTAGCGCCGTTGCCGGAGTGTGCACTGCAGGTGCTTGGCCAGGCCCTAAAAGATGGTAGGGGATTGGCAGGGGAGAAAATGAGGAGATTTGTCTTTCATTACGGATACAGCTGGAATGGCTGTTTGCCCCATGGATGGCACGTGGAAATGCTCAGAAAATAGGAGAAATTTATGTAATTCAAACACTTCGGTGACAACAACAATAAAAATAGCGAAGCCACTCGAAAAAGGTCCGCATCGAGCCACGACACGCATAGTACTGTGAAATATGTCTGTCTCTGACCTGCCGTGCGACGAATATTGACTGGACAACATCGTCTACAGTTGCGTCAAGAGGCGTTGAAGACAACGATATACACATTAAGAAAAAGCCACCGACGATATTTGATTGGCTAGGCTTGCCAGATGAACTGTTTAACGAGAAGACAAGTCAAACATAATGTAGGAAAATGGACGTTCCCCAACGGACTTCTCCGTGATCCATGTCGCGGTCTTCAGCTCTCCCTCCTCGTGTTTCGGTTATTGTCATGTTGTACGTCGTCAAGTTCTATCCCGAACGAAAAGAAGCGCCCGCTCTTTCCCCCCTATTCTTGTCGTTGTAGTACATGTACCTTGCAGAAAAAGCCCTTGCAGAAGCTTCGCATGCAGGAGACACACAAGTCACGAAGAAGAACGGGCAGTTCTTGGATAAATACTTGGCAGCCGCCGGCATACATCTCTTCACCTTGCTAAAGCAGATTCCAAGAAGACTCAAGCATCTTCATCCAAGATCACACATTTTGAATCCTTAATCCTTAATTGCCAACATGTTCGGTTCTCGAGCTCAGTCCGGCTTCGGCCTAGCAGGCCTGTCCCAAGTGGCTGCTGTCCTCCTTCTTGCCGCCACAGCTTGTGCTTCTCCTGCGCCGAGCAGCTTCCACATTGAGAGTCGCGCAGCGGCGGCTACAGATTTTGCCTCATCCTGCACAGACATTGCCTACTATGGCTACTGCCGCATCGAAGCCAACTGTACGACTGATGGTAGCGCAGTCAGCAAGGGAACGGCCCTCCAACACACCTTTCTCGACCTTGGCCAGTGCATTGGCTACGATACAAAATCGGAGACGCTCCGGTGGAGAGCCAAAACGGTGGCGCACTGGCAGTCGACGTGAGTTTTACGCATAACAGCGGCTGATAAAAAAAGGAAACAATACACTTCTAACGGTTTCCAGCTACTGCGAGCCTTGCAGCCAGTGCTCCATCAATCCTAAGACGACGGTGATGACTTGCCAATGCCAGTACATAAACGCAAAGAACAACCACGAATCCGTCTTGACGCTGAGTATGTCTCTGTCAGCGTACCACTCCCAAATGCGCCACAACGTCTAACAAAAAAACATAGGCGAGCACGTGTCAAACACAGCCGGCGTTCTGAGCTGCTTAAATGTGGCTGGTGATCCGGACCCGCACGATTGAAGGGAAATAACGACGAATGTAGTTCCAATATACAAAAGGAACTGGAATGGAGACATGAATATCAAAAGCAGATTCTAGGATGTGAAAAATAGTTATGGTTTCTAGAAGCCGTCTTTGTAGGGTAGTAAGAAATCGGCAACAAAAAATGTAGCGAAAAGGGAAAACTAGGAAAAGAAAAAGAAAAAGAAAAAACACATGCTGCTCATTGCCGCAGGTAGAAGAGTACTACCGAAAGAGAACATATCTTATTAATACTAAAAAATTCCACCCTACTTAAGCTTTTTTTTTTTTTTTTTTTTTAGCTGTGTCTATGTTTAAACGAGGGCCCATTTTAAATTGCCAAGACACAAAAAAGTTGCCAGTTTTCTTAAAGCGGAAAGATCGGCGAGCATTGATAAGCAGAAAGCCTGCGTTCATTACCGTTACCATGCAGCGTATTTAAGAGAGAAAACAAGGTAACGTTTTTGTTGATGCTTAACAATCTCTCCAAACCTACACAGTCAAGGAATCGGTCCACAATGCATGCGAATGAGTGCTGGGCTTGCAGAGGTGCTGTCTCCTCCCCCCTGTCGTTTGAGAGAGTGTGCTACTTACTCAGGCGCAACAGACTCCAGAGCCGTTTGCAACCGCGGACGCCCACGTTGTTCCAGGTGCGCCAAGTCCAATAGACCATGCCAGTACGGGTTGCGGCTGTCGTGGCCAAAGGCTGCCAATTCGAAGCGGAGCTTGACCCATTCCATTCCGGATGGATATGGGACTGCAAATCACGTCTCCCAAACGAGCTTTGTAAATGCGACGTCATGGGATATCCAGCTCCACCATTACCTACGGATGAATCAAGGTTGGCTTTCTTGCGGAACTTGCCTATCGTGCTTATCACCCAATTAATGCTCCTGGGATAGGACTTGGTAGTCGCGAGGGATTTGCCTTTCAGAGACTCGATCTGCCGATGGCGCTATCATGGCTCCCAACCAACCTAGATTATGAGGAAAGAGAACTTCTTGACCACTGTAAGTACAGTACTACTATTTTGTAGAATTTGGCCAAGCTAATACTCGTAGTTATATGTACGGCGTCTTCCACGCTGGCTATTTTCGAACCTGACAAGAACGAATTCTTGAGTCTTTTGGTGCGTCTAGCTCTTCTAGACAGTTCACCGTCTTCGATGGCTGTGCAGCAATCGGCGTTGGCGCTCTCGTCGTTCCACCGGTATGGTCTTCAAGCAGATGTTTTTCGGTTCAAAGCGCGCGCTCTCCGCACACTGATCACATCTTGCACTCCCGGTGTTGAAAGCCCCACGATAGTTCAACATATTGCGGCTAGTATGATACTGTGCCATCTTGAGGTATGTTCGAGCTTGGGCCTGTATCTTTTTTGAACAAAAGCTTACCAGCGTTCAAGATGCTCGGAATGCCGAATACGGTCTCCCTGTGGTTATGTAAGTGATGTGTGGCCTATTTCTTTCTACCTTAGCCTAGAACGATTTATTCGGTCTACTGTTCTAGTTCTTCTGCTGCCTTGCCATGAGATATGTGGCCGGGTTCTTCAAAAGACATTACTAAACTGGATTTTGCATTCTAGGTCATTTGTTCGAAGCTAAATTATTAATCGACAACGCCGACGTTGACAGCCAATATTTTCAAGGCGAATTTTCCGGACTTCTAGGCTGGGTAGAGTACCATATGGTTATGAGCCGGTTCAGCATCCGACACTGGTATATACTTGAAGGGACTAGTAAAGGAATCAAAAATTCCGTCCCTGTGGACCAGGGTACTTGCCCGTTGCGAAAGGCAAGGCTAAAGAATACGAAACTTCATGTCTGTACCGCCATTTATCTAACATGAGATAGGTTAGAGACGTATCGTACTGCTCACATGAAATTCTTCGGTATTTGTCTTTCATGTTCGACACGATTCGAAAACCGACAGACTTACGCTACCACAACGACGAATACGAAGATTCCTTGCGTTGCCTCGAAAGCAGGCTAACGAATATGGTCCCGTTGGTACCAGACGGTATATCGGATACCATGTCCGGCCTGGGCACAGCCTGGGTGGCTACAATAGAGCTTTTCAAACTAGCTGCTCTGATTTACCTCAAGAGAGCATCGCGGAACTTTGCAGGAGCCTCCCCTCAGATTGACGCAATGGTCGAGAGGGCGTATGTGCTTCTCGACGACCATGAGGCCTTCAATCCGGCCTTTCCGCTACTGATTATTGGATGCGAGGCCCGGACAGATGAGCAGAGAATGAGAATGCTAGAGCATATTGGAAGAGCAATGAAGACCTCGAGTTTGAGGAGCTTGCACGAACTACAAAACGTGCTCCAGCAGATATGGGTCCAGGATGACCTTGCTGCTGATTTTGAGCTAGACTACTTGAACAGGTTGGACGCTGTAATAACTTCTTACCAGATTATGCCTAGTTTTGTCTAGAATAGGAGGCTCTCGGGTCTGGAATATGATGGATGATATGAGGTGCGTTCCTTGATATTAGCATTGAAATAGCCATGTCATACTGCGTGACTACTCGTCAACAATCTTCCCGATTGTCCGAGCAAGTTGGTATTATTTGCATCATACTTGGTCAACATCGATAACAAATTGCACGAGATTACCAACCAAGTTGATCTCGCATTAAATGCGCTGTACGGCGGAGCGGTAATGGCGATGAATACTTCTGATCACTAGTCTAACGCTCAGGTATCTTTCCGCTTTGAGAAAAACGGCAACTTTTCTGTGTCTTGGCAATTTAAAGTGGGCCCTCGCCTTCGGTGCGTGACGTAACATTGTGACGGATTTCAAACCACCAAACGCGAGCAAACGAGGCTCAGGGTCGATATATAAATACGGGCATTACTGCTGCTCTTCTGGGCTCACCAACTCCGAGAATCATCCTGCAATCCCATCTCAGTCTTCATAAATTTTATAAACCGCTACAATGTCTTCCTGGGTGATTACCGGAGTCTCGCGGGGCCTTGGCGTACGCTCTCATCCCTACTTCATGCATAAGACCCCTAGACTCTGCCACTAATACACATACTTCATCTAGTTCGAGTTCGTCCGCCAGCTCTCTGAAAACCCATCCAATACCGTCTTCGGCCTTGTCCGCGACAAAGCAGCCGTCGAGTCCAAGGTTGCCGCTGAAATCGGCCGGAAAAACATTCACATCATTCAGGCCGACACCACGGACCCGGTGGCATTGGAGGTAAGCCCATGAGAAATCAATTAAAACCGCAGTCGAAACTAATCCAACGATTTCGTAGAAAGCCGCTCAGTATGTTTCTGAGAAGACCGGTGGCGCCGTTGACTATGTCATAGCCAATGCCGCGCTTCAAGCCAAGACTGCCCTGGTTGGCTTTGATACTCTGTAAGTTCTAGAGGCGGAAGTGGCAAAGACCACTGGGTTGGTTGATCTGAGATTAATGCCTCCACAGGAGCCGCGATCCGAAAGCCCTTGAACAAGATCTGATTGACCACTTCCGAGTCAATACCATTGGCCCCGTCCATCTTTTCAATGCTTTCATACCCCTGATTTTGAAAGGTCGGGCAAAGAAGGTGATTGCCATCTCCACGGGCATTTCGGACACCGAGATGACTCTCAAAGCCGACATCTACCAAGCCACATCCTACGCAATCAGCAAGGCGGCTCTTGACATGGTCATAGCCAAGTTCAGCGCCGTGTACCGTGAGAAAGGCGTCCTCTTCATGGCTATATGCCCTGGTGCTGTAGACACCGGCAGTCTCAATATACGTATGTAGTCGTCGTGACAACTGAAATGGAATGCTTTTTTGCTGACGATTTGATAGAAACGGAGGAGGAGGGACAGTTGGCCATGGCTCTGTTTGGGAAGTTTAAGCAGTATTCGCCCACCTTCCAAGGCCCGACGAAACCGGAAGACAGTGCCAAATCGGTCTTGGCTCTCGTGAACAAGGCTACTGTTGACGGTGGTTACGCAGGCGTCTTTATCTCTCATACGGAGTCCAAGCCGTACCTTTGAGACTGTGCGCCAGATGCGAACCCCCGGAGACGGAAGCATATTCACAGTTTTACTGGGTTACCGGGGTTTTAGTGAACAATAGGAGCGCAGCTGTACCTAATACTATCATATATAGTTCTATAGGCGCATCATAATACATACAAGACTGTGCACCAAGAAGAACCAAGGCTTACAGAAAACCTCAAAATATGTTGATTGTTCTTGTATCGCGGAAGACAAGTACGAGGACTGAGTGGGGCTATAAGTGGATTATGTACGGAGTACGGTGTAGACGGACCACAGGTAGCTTACTGCTGGAGCTCCTGGACCACGCGCGACATGAAAGATAATCTACGGTCAAAACAGCGCCAGAAGTCACGTAACTGGATTGAGAGAACTGCAAAGATAATCCGGCTAAGCTGGATTGCCAATTCAATTCAATTCCATACATCTGATCGCAAACACCAAAACTAAAAAGGGAGTCGTGGGTATCAGTGGCAACGTCGGCGGGAGGTATTTCACCTTCCGCGAAACCTGCGCGCAGAGCTCCAGGGTGGGGCCAATACCCTAGCGATCACGTGAGAGCACTGCATGGCTTATCGCTCCTTAATGCCGCAGTACGAAGTACAAAGTCTCATCATGTGATCTCGCCCGCAACGAATTTTTCAGTGTTTTTCACGCCACCCATGCTAGACTTGTGACTCACGGCTGAATGAGGCCTTCACCTATTTTCACTGCTGGACGAGGCCTTCACTTTCACCGTCGATTTTATTTTTGCAAGTCGAACAGCCGCCAATTCAATTCGTTGCATACCATCATGGCATCTGTTATTCACCTGCGGGCTGAGACCAAGCCCTTTGAGCGGCGTTCTCCATGTATGCACATTGACTGGCCCCGAGTCCGAAGCTCACAGAAATCAGACTGACAAGATGGACCAGTATCGCCCGAGACGACCAAGGCGCTCCTGAACGCCGGGTACGTCGTGCGAGTCGAAGCGTCGCCAGATCGCATCTATCGTGATAGCGAATTCAAGGACGCCGGTGCTGAGATCATCCCTGCTGGGTCGTGGGTCGATGCCCCCTTGGACGACGTGATCTTGGGCTTGAAAGAGCTTCCGGCAGACGGCAGTACGTACGATCATGCCTGCGAGTAGAGGCTGCATATAGTCGCTGACACCCGTGCCCAGCGCCCTTGCCGCATACGTACATTCACTTTGCCCACTGCTTCAAGAAGCAGGATGGGTGGGCCACCGAGCTCTCGCGCTTTGCCAGGGCCGGGGGCCTGCTCTACGACCTTGAATTTCTCGTGAATGAGAGAGGTGCGCGCATCGCGGCATTCGGCTTCAGCGCGGGCTTTGCCGGTACTGCGATGGCCTTGCTGTCTTGGGCGCATCAGCTTCTTCACCCTGGCGTCCCCCAAGGCGCAGTGCCGGCATTCGACTCTGCCTCTCCTCTGGTAGAACTCGTTCGGTCTTCCGTTGCGGAAGCGCTGCCACTAAATGGTGGCAAGTATCCCCAGCTTATGATCATCGGAGCCCTGGGTCGTTGCGGAAAGGGGGCAATTGAATGTAGCCGCGCTGTGGGGATCCCCGAGGAGTCGGTTCTCAAATGGGACCTGCCCGAGACCAAACGTGGCGGGCCCTTTGCCGAAATTGTCTCCGCTGATATCCTCCTGAACTGCGTCTATCTGGGAGCACACCGGATCCCGCCTTTTACCACACTCGACTCGCTATCAACGCCGGAGAGGCGGCTTCGCGTGATCTGCGATGTGAGCTGTGACCCGAACAACGAGAACAACCCAATTCCCGTCTATTCCGGATACAGCTCCTTTGACAGCCCGACTACTTCGGCATCACGCGCGCTAGAGGGGCCTGAGCTGCGCATCATTGCCATTGACCATCTCCCTACTCTGATTGCTCGCGAGGCAAGCGACGAGTACGCCGGCTTACTTCTCCCCAGTCTTTTGGAACTGCGGAACCGTGAAAAGGAGGGTGTTTGGACTCGGGCAGAAAAGACGTATCGGGAGCGGGTTGCAGAACTGCCGTAGACCTGGCAGCATGAGATAATCGGTGCCTCCAATTGCCCGTCCTGCAGCAACGTCGACGAGAGCGGGAAAAGCCAGGTTCCTTACGAGCCTGTTGCCAAGCACAGTTACTCTTTTAGATTAGAAAAGTGCCATTTGTTGTATACTGTACCTCTATTGTGACTTGCCCCTTACTGCCAAGGCCGCAAAAAAACGGCGTCCTGTTCCACCAGATTTTGACGGCCACAATAGCAGAATCTCGATTTAGTTTGCAACTTCATAGTTAGAGAGAAGCAACACTCACGCTCGCAAGTGCTCGCAGACATTCTTCCCCCAGCGTACTCCGCCCTTGTATGTCCACATGCCAGGAGCGTTTCCTTCTTTTAAGCCTTCAATGGCGTCTGCCAGATCGGCACCCAGCCCTTCGGCTTTGATGTCCTTGATAGGAAACAGATAGGTTTTGAAAGAGAAGAGAATTGCTCTTGTCTGAGGCAACCTGGTGAGAGTCTGGCACTCTACGCGTAGTCGGGCCTAAGCAGATTAGCATGTACCACCTGATAATCTGACCAACCATATCAAGAGACGTACCGTGTCAATGTCAACTGCAGCGTCATTTTCAACCGTATCACCCTCGTGAACATGATTGCCTGTGGGAACAAATAGATCTGTGTGTGTTTGAACAGACCACTGATTTGGACAAGACGTTAGTTGTTCGTCTCACACTGTAAGAGCAAACATCGAGAATGAATCTACATTTAGTCGTTTTGCACTCTTGCCAACTTCCAGCCGCGAGAAAAACCGCTCCATGCTCGGGCCGATCTTGTCGTAGGAAGGCACAGGCTTGTGAATATCCTTGAGAAGCAAGCCTAATTTAGAGGATGGATCGAAGCCAGCGGGAAAGCAGCATAAGAACGCTACAAGACGATGGCTTGTTGCCGGATACGCCGGGCCATCTTGAGACGAGGGGATTGATGCGATGTCTTCTTCCCTTAGCAGAAAGATATCGTCTTCGACCGTCTCGCCTAGGATTCGAAAAGCCTCGAGAGGATCCAAGGGTGGCGTGCAAGAAAATGTGCTGCCGGTAACATGGTTGTGAAGAACTGCGGCCTTGCCAGCGGGGGTCGACTCCTTGGTGAAAATGGTCGGATACCGTGCAGGAAGATACGAAGACATTAAGTAGGTGTATACTTCGTCGACAACCGCCTTTGAAGATGGCTCTGGAGTCGCTGTGTCTGGAGAATTGGTCACTCCCATGACCGTGCTAGGATTGCTGGCAATCACGCCTCGACGCGTCTCAATCTTGTCTTTGTAGTCACAGTCCATCACGATAAGATCTTCCGGGGAGGTAGATTGAAGAGCTGCCAGAAGATGCTGCGTTAACTTGGGGTCGAGTCAAATAAAAAAATAAAAAAATAAAACGTTCAGATCTCAAGCTACCCATTGTGATATGATAAATCGGCTTGAACGGTCTGAACTGGACAGGCTGGGTGTTCTCCCAGTTGAATGATGAGAGTGGCTGGACTTTGGACGTCGTGCACGGCTTGGCAGCTCTCGCCTTGTCGAGAGTGGACGGTTCATCTTTTCGCTGAAGAAAATGATTAGCAGGCCACCAAATAATCCCCGCTGAACGATCATAAACCATGGTGCCATGTACCTTGGCATATTTTTGCTCAAGAAATGCTCTTATCAAAATAGCGAATACGACACCGAGACCGAGAACAGCCAAGTATATGCTGAAAGACATGAGGCGCAAATATTAAAATAACAGGACCGGATTGATGATATTAGGCAAAACTTGAAGCGACGACGAAAGACAGATGATACGATACGAATGGCGGATGTGCACAGTGGTAAGTGTTACGTGTAGAATATATCTTCTCCTGGATGCGGGGGAACCCTTGGACATGAATAGTCCGTGGTCGTTGGTGAACGACTGTTCTGCTAATCTGCTCGCGCGGCACATTTGATTGGGCGCAACCACGGATTAGGCTGGGTGATTTTAGGAAGGCCGAGGCGGCAGATCGTGCCTAACGCCAGACCGTGCCGTATTTCCTTTTCGAGAAAAAAGATACGAAAGACGAGATAAAGATACAGATATATCGGCGATATGCGCGACGAGGCGACGTAGAAGATAGTAATGTGGAAATAAAATTGCTTGATACCCGGCTAGGCTGTCCACAACCTCTTCTCATCCATATAATAGACACGTCAAACGATTGCTCATAAAGCCAATCATTTGCACGAGGGAGGTTATAGTTGGAAAAGAGCTCATAAATAAACGAAGCTGGTACAATGCCAGGGCTACCGGCTTTGTGTATGATGGCGGCTGTTGTGACTATGTCATGCCTCTCGATTGTGCCAATGTAACTACAGATATGTGTAAATTCCAGGTACCGATTACCCGGGTTTGCATCGTGCGTTTTGCTCGTCGGAATTCGCGAGTTGCACATGTATAATGTGATCGTGCTAGCCTTGCTGGGTCATAGCAACGTCAGTGCCAGTGACCCCGTCCGTCTCATTATCATACCGCGGTTGCAAGGCTCAGCTGCAGATAGAGAATGATGATGAGATGCTTCAACCTACTTCCTTACACCCCCATTTCAGTCTCGAAAATGCCTGGCTCACAGGTACGTCGGCCAGATCCAGGTCGTGGCATAGGTCGTACTTGCCGTGGCCGCAGCTGTCGTCACCGTGGCCGCGGATGTGATAGGCGCAAGTACCAGCTCAAACAAGAAACTGTACACAGGGACACCGGTCGAATCCTCAAACTGAATATCGTAGATGTCCCTCAGCAGCGTGCTGTTCGGTGTCCAGAGGAAGCTGGAACCAGTTACGCCACCTATGGTCAGGTTAGCCTAGGTCTTACGAGTTGCAGCGAAGTGAAAGCCAGTACACGTACTTGCGATAACGCCCACGTTCTTAAACAGAGCCGGACTGGCTCCCTTTAGCAACGTCAACGTGACCGGGCCGTTGGCATCTGCCCACGTGACGTTGAACGTCTTGCCGACCGTGATGTTGTGGAAGTCGGAGTTGGTGAAACGGAGCGCGTGCGTGACTGTGCACGTCGCGGCCGCAAGCAGGAGGGCCGTGATCTTCATGGTTGCTGGACTCTTTGGTTCCAGCGCAATGACACAAGGTCAGCGCGACAGTAGAAGATGAGCGGGCCCCACGTTGGGAAAGGGGTAATACGCAACAGTAGAAGAAGTCTTGCAGCAGGGCGACGATACCTATAGTCCGGGTGATGGGCAGCGCAACTATATGAGGCCAACGCAGAGGACGTCGACCTCACCCAGTCCAGGAGAAGACTAGCCGCGTTCTACACGACGGTCGTCGGACGCTGGCCCGGGACTCGGCATGCTACGGGCTCTTGGACTCGTGGCGCCAAACCAGAGACTAACCAGAACAACCATAAACTGTCACGGTAGCCAGAGGGCCGATCTCAAGTCGGACCGACCTTAGATTGTTGACTTATGCACGTAACGCTCCGCATCTTTCCGCATCGAGCGTTCTCCGCTTCTCTCGCGTCCCCCGCTACAGCCCACACCGCACGTCGGGCCCAGCAGCGCACGCCGAGCACGAAATCAGCCGTTGATCCGAATATTGGCCCAACAGTCCAGCCTTGCTGATGAATTCGGTCTCCCGCCCAGCGTCTCGTGGTCTTGTACCTCTCCAATACGATTCGGACCCAGATCAGCCTATACCGAGCATCTGGCCACGGCGACGCTAGCTGCTGCAGAGAAGGACGACATAACTAGGACAACGGTCAGCGACGACCAGGTCCAGGCGTAGCCGATCTCCGTGGTTATTGCAGACGGGAGTCTCCGGCCACCCCGGAGCGGCCGTTGTCCGCCGCACCGGGTCGCCCACAAGGAGACAACCAGACGCGCGGCTTTCTTGTCGTTAGGGCGGAAATGGAGCCGACGTCCGTCCGAAGCAGCTACGTGACTCTCGAGAGCCAGCCCAGTAGTTTTAAACGCCAAGACTCTTAGAAAGTTGTTGATCACAGGGGCTTGCTCGTACTTACGAAGTCGACAGAAAATAGGGCTGGCTGTGTTAGTCCCACTGCCGTGGGCCATTAGCGGGGAAAGTTGGGGTGTTGTGGGGATCGAATTTTTGCGATCCGGGCGCGTCCGCTGCAACTTATTGCCGGCAACTCGCCGGACAGAACCTAGGATGGTCGTTGCTGGCGCCTCGCCCTCGATCATGAGACATGCAAAATCCGGCCCTCTGCCAAGAAGGGCCGATTGCAGTATTCTCGGACGATGACAGCACGAGCCAGCCCTTGGAGACGAATCCAATATTCCGGCGGCCGTGACTCGACCAGTCGTTGGGGGGACCGAGGGACCGGGGACTGAGGCAGATCAGATTAGATATACACGCCAATGCCGCCGTATATCAAAGAACAACGCGACACCGTTGTTCTCGAACCGCCCAACGTCCTTTGTTCTCCCATCGTCGAGCACTCGCCTCGCTGTCACAGAGTTCTGCCGTTGCAGTGCCTCACCGGTCAAGTCCAGCTCCCAGGTGCGAAGACTTCGTTTCTTTCGCCATGAGGTCTCCAGCCATTGCCTTCGTCGCGGCGACGTTGCTGTCATGGACGGGGTCGGCCAGCGCCAGTGGCAACGTCTCTAGCAGCGGCCTTCTGGTCGGCACCTCGCGCGTGGACATCACCCCCTATCCGAACCCGCACTGGCTGCCCTTGAACGAGTTCGAGCACGAGAAGCTGCACGTTCGCGCCATCGTCTATGAGAACAACGGTGTCCGCGGCGCCTTTGTTAATTGTGAGCTCGCCTTCATCCAGGACGGCATCTACAAGACGGCGAATGCCCTCGTCGCCAAGGCACTGAATACGTCCGTCGCCAACGTGCTGGTCTCGATCACCCACGCGCACAGCGCCGGCCCTGCCGGCGTCACCAACGCGAACACGTACGGCAACGCGGCGGTGCGCAACTACAGCTCGCTCGGCCTCGCGGCTGTCGAGGCGGCCCAGCTCGCCCTCGGCAACTTGAGGCCCGCCAAGGTCGGCTACAACACCGGCGAGGCGTACTTCAACGTCAACCGGGACTCGCTCGACCCCCTCACCGGGCGGTGGACGCAGGCGGCCAACACGTCGGGGCCCATCGACCGCGAGGTGCAGGTGCTGACCTTCCTCGGCCTGGACGACGCGCCCATCGCCTCGTACACGAGCTACGGCATGCACCCCGTCAACTCGTACCTCAGCGGCTTCACGACGGGCGACTGGCCGGCCGCCATGATGCGTTGGATCGAGCAGTCCATGAGCGCCAACGACACCTTCGTGGCCATCTTCTCGCAGCAGGCGTCGGGCGACGTGAACCCGCTGCTGCGGCGCCCGGGCACCAACAACCTGGCGTCGATCAGCTCGGTGCCCATCACGGGCTTCGAGCTCGTGCAGGAGTGCATCGAGGAGCCGGTCCGCGACGGCTACACGCCGTTTGTGCGGCCGGACGACCACTACATCCGCCAGCTGTTCCAGGAGCTCAGCGCGCAGGGCATCATGATGGGCGAGATCGTGATCCAGATCATGTCGCACACGACTGAGTGGGACGCCAACCCCAGGATATGGGCCGAGCAGCAGACCGTGAGCTGCCCCGGCCGCAAGCGCCTGGACAGCGCGCGCGAGGGCGTGGCCGGCGTGTACACGAACGGCCCGGCCTTCAACGTCACGACGGGCGCGGTGGGGCTGGGCGACGTCGTCCTCGTGACGGTGGGGGGCGAGATTTTCACGCGCATCGGCTGGCGCATCAAGGACGAGACCACGATGAACAAGACCATGATCGTGACGATGACAAACGGGCAGCCCTCCGGCTACATCCCAGACGCCCTGTCCTTCAACCAGGAGACGTTCCAGGTGCTCGGCACGAGCCTCATGCCGGGCGCGTGCGCCGAGCTCAACATCACGAGTTCCCTCGTGTCCATGGTGGCAAAGTACAAGGCGACATTGGGCTAGGCTTTTGGTCGTCGCATGCAGGATACGCTTTAAGGTCTATGCAGGACGACAAATCTTGCTTAATGCCAGACCGTGTTGTATTTCCTTTTCGAGAATAAACATCCGAATGCAGGGCTAGTGATAAATGTAAAAAGTACTGCTCCTAGATAACAGAGGCACGGAGTATTGCTGAACTTTGTCTTATCATTTTATAGCAGATGTTAAAAGAAGACGCGCAATTCTGCATTGGTACATATTTGAAAACGAACCTCCCGATAAGCAGCCGCTCAAGATAGTCAAAGGAAGTGCCCGATAGAAGAGACGGCATCCAGGATAGTAGTCAATCTGATGCTCTCAGGCCGCTGTTTTCTCTGTGACCGTCTCGCGCACCACTGTGTCTTCCTCTTGCTCGGCACTCTGGATCTCCTTGCGCACTTGCGTGAGGCTGATGTGTGCCACAGCATCCTCACCGTCGAAAATCCGGGCAATCTCCTCCAGCGTCGGTCCCTTGGTCTCCACGTATACAAAGTACACAAATATGAGCTCGACGGCGTCCCAGAGCGTGTAGAACAGCATGAAATTCCAGTGGTGCGGCAGGTTGTCCCACGCGAGCAGATTGGTCTGCGCCCCCAGCGCCAGCATGGCCTGCACCGTGATGTTCATGATCATCATGCCTTTGGCGCGGAGCCGGAAGGGGAGCACTTCGAGCGCATACGCGACCAGCAGGCCCGAAAAGCCAATGTCGTAGAAAATGCCAAAGAGCCAGATGAACACGAGCTGGGAATACCCGGCGCCTCGATTGGTGCTGCCCGAGTTGTCGTACACGGCTCCGCAGATGGTCCAGAAGACGAAGCAGGCGACCATGCCGCCGATGCCGGTCAGGAAGAGCGGGCGGCGACCAAATTTGTCCACCGTCGTGGCCACCCAGACGGTCACGATCAGGTTGAGTGCGGTCTGGCCCACGGACAGCGCCAGCTTCTGGTTCTGGGCGGTGATGCCCGCCCCGGCGTAGATGGCGTTGATGTAGTTGGAGAAGAGCGCGTTGCCCGAGTACTGCGATATCACGCCAAGAGAAATCAAAATGGCCAGCCGCCAGCGATTGCCGCGGGTGCGGAAAAAGTCGAGATAGCTCGAGGAGTTGCCGGCGGTCCTCTCGAGGCCAATGGTCTCGCGGATCTCGCGGTACTCAAACTGTACAGTGGCATTGCTGCTGTCGCCGCCGGCGTGGTATTTTGAGAGGATAGCCAGCGCCTCTTCGCCGCGGTCTTTTGACACCAACCAGCGGGGCGATTCGGGGATCCAGTAAATGAAAGTGACCTGGATGACGGACGGCACGATCTGGATAAGGGCGATGGACCGCCAGGCCCAGTTATTTGTGATCTGTGCTGTTCCCCAGCCAATGGCATTTTCGAGCAGCGCGCCTGCATACCATAGACAGTTGTAGATGGCTGTGACGGGACCGCGGTGCTGCGGATGACAGAGCTCGGTGAGTAGCATGGGCGAGCACATCTGTGCCAGGCTGTTGCCGAAGCCGAGGAGGAAACGCCCAGCCAGAAGCACTGGATAGACGTGCCGTTAGAGGGTGTTTTGTAATCTAATGGAACCAAGAAACTGGGCAGCCATGGCACGTACTGTTGAAACTTTTGCTGAAGGCGCAAATAAACCCTCCCAGGATCTGAATGAGACCGCCGGACAAAATGGCAACTTTGCGGCCCCACCAATCCGCAACATAAGGACTGATCGCAGTTAGTTTAAGTTGGAGACATCAGCCGTCTGTACAGTGGTGGGGGGGGGGAAACAGCCGTACACGATGAAGAAGCTGACGATGCTGCCGATGCTGAACATGTTCGTCAGGAGACCAAGCCAGTTCGCATCCTTCACATGGTCGGCGAAGTAGTTCTCCCAAGCGTCGATTTGCTGTGACGTATTTATGAGAGATCTGCGAAAACAAGCAGTTAGCAGCCATCATCAACCAATGTTTTCCAATTTGCACGCCATGTGGTGATTGTCTTGTGATCGACATACCCGTCATAGCCCGTCGTGGCCGAGGCCACCATGAGGACCACCGCGAAGGCATACAGCTTTCGAAGATGCGGCTCTTTCCTCCACTCGACATGATCAAATTCCGGTGCCTCTTTTTGGGCAAGTTCTACTTCGGCTTCGGCAGCCCTAGCTCCGACATTTTTGACGTCGATTCCTGCAGCCATTGCTGTAAGCCTTGAGCTAGCTCTATGCTGTGAGGATTTGAGACCGGCTGAGAGTAAATGATCAAGTTTTAAATCAACAGGAAAATAGATTAAAAACCCGAGACAATTTTGATAAGAATCAAAAGACTTCAGGAGAATGCGGTTCACGGGAATTCGTAGATAAAGTAGACAAGTAAATGGGCAGAACGAGGTCATGTCTAAGACGGGACCATGGTGCAAGTAGCCAATGTTAATTTGAAAACTCCCAAACAAATCATAGGAGACAAGGAACCACACAACAAGTATTCATGGAAAGCCGTCCACGGCCTTGGACCAATATTCACGTTGCCGACACCCTACGGTAGCATTTGGACGTGTAAGAGAGGAGAAGGTTACAATTTGCGGGATGGGATTCTTTAAAAAAAACAAAGTTGGCCAATCAACCTGTTGTATCCAATTCTGGGGAAATATGCACGTCTTGTTATGGTGTCCGTGCCTTCAACATCCTGTTCAGAAACATTACACTGCAATTGGTCAAGAATATCAGCTCCTCGGGCCCTCAAGAGGTTTGGTAGCGAAGCAAGACCATATGGGCCGTCTCTCTATTTTAACCTTCGTCAGGTGGCCAGAACCTATCGTCTGTAGGTTGAGGGTGGGCAAGTGCAACAATGCCTTCGATTCTATGGAACAGGTTTATGTAACATTTTGGTTATTTTCTTCTCCATGGTTGGCTAGCTTGGCTCTAATCCGTGGTTGAGAGCTAGAAAGCCGTCCTGAATTTCCATTTTCGGCAATTCGGGTATCCTTTTCTCACAAAGTACAGTAACAAAAAACATTCTAAGAATTCTACGGCGTGTGTGGCTTGACGGGCTCTAACAGGATTGGCACGACGGTGGATTTTCAGTTTTCTCTGCTCAGTGCCGAAGTCGTGTACGATGCCCATCTACTGTCGGTGTATTTGTAAGGTGGTTGGGCCCAGCCCCAAATGCATTTTGGTCAGAAACAAGACTGCCTTTTGACCATTTCTACAGTGTGTTCAGGGAAAGAGTGATAATAGGATAGGAAGAGCTATCACTAGACTGCCGTCAACTCGAGCTTCTCCGGCTGGAGTGCGTAGTGAAACGAGATGGTTCGCAGTGGGTACGCGGGAAAGTATGACCTTCTTCTTCTAAGGTTGGTCACGTGCACCACACGTGCTATAAATCGTTCCGTATTACTCCGAATTTTTTGTCTGAGTCCGTGACCACACACGTGACTAAATACGCTAAAAATGGGAAGTGCTGGCCACTTTTTGGGCGTTTAGAACGGGCCAAGCAACTGCCGGCCACGACACAATCTGCATGCCGTGATTGGTCCCTGGACGGCACGGGTTCCACCTGCCCATCGTTTTGCACGCCACGCGCCACCTGCGCCAGGTCCCCACGCGGGTATTTCCCAGCCGACTCGCAAGGGCAGGGCAACAAGGCCAAAAGCCCAGACGACAACCAAGGCCCAAGGAACCAGCGCCCCAAACCGAGCGAACCACCGAACCACCTCGCGCACTCCCCAAACCCACGGCGAAGCCCTGCAGACAGAGAGACCGGCGACTGTGGTTGGCTGCGCTGTTCCCCGACGCCGCCCATTGTCTTGATCACCCCCCCAGCCCGGCGCGATTGCGACGCCATCCCCAAAGCGAACGAGAACTCGACTCGCCAGCGGAGAGCAGCTTGTCGACGAAACAAATCGATCACGAGCGCTACTCTAGTTTCCTATTCCCGTCGGCGCCAGGTGTGCGCTTTCTCCGCCTTCCTCTCCTCCGCTGCCCGTCTTGCGCCGAGTAACGTGGCTTCGCTTTACCTTCCACGATCAAGCGACAACCATCACAACGCATTTGTTCCAGCATACTGAAAGCGCGAGCTCTTTTGCTATCCTTGCTATCCTTGCTATCTTTGCTGCTTTGTGCTGATCAGGTCCCTCCTCCTGCTCTGAGACCACCCCTGCATCGCCGTCTTTGTCATCCCATTTTTTTTTTTGGTTCCGCACCTGCAGCGCCTCTCCGCACATCGAGCACAAAGAAAACGACCCGCGAAACAGCCCACGCTGTTCTTCTGCCGCCTATCTCTGTCCCCCAAACTCTAATCTGACCAGGTGTTGTCGGCCGGCCTGTTTTTGCGCATTCCCTCTTCGCTCGCTCCCCGCTTCATTTACCTCGCTCTCTGCTGTCAATTCCGGCTACGTCTGTTTTGGGTTTGTCTTGGGGCCCTGGTTATTATTCTTTTGCGGTGCCCTGTCTTGTTTTTGGTGGTTTTTTTGGCTATCGGGACTCCGAGCCGCTCCGTCATCCCAAAAAAGTAGGAGCTAGGGGACGGAGACGCTGAGCCGTGCAGCCACCAAACTAAACCCTGGCGCGAGCATTGCCAGCCACTTGCTCCAGCTTCGTCATCAACCTTTTGCGAACGCCAACCGCCGTCGCACACACGCACGCACATACGCGCATGCACCTCACCTAGCCGCTCCTCGTCTTCTCTTTGTTGTTTTCACTGCGACAGACGAGCAAAGAGGCCACACGAAAAGGCGGCACTCGTCCGGCCCCTCGCTGCCCCCATCTCCCTTCTCCTCCTCCACCAACCTCGGCGCTGCTGCTCGCTGTAGCGCGCGGTGTTGCTGGCCGGCGACTCGACTCCCTCTCGCACGATCTTCCCGCTCTTCCTCTCCACCCCCCGTGCAGGGACATTGTTGCGCCAGCGGCCCGATAAGATGACAACTCCACGTAAGTTACGCAACGGGATCGTACCGAACTTGGGGGCGCTTGCTTGTGCTGTTGGAATCCACGGTTGGCACACCTGGAAGATTGGGGTCGCCGGGATGCGCGCAGAACATAGGCAAACGAAGAAGGGCAAAAATCCAATACGGGCAACGCCACCCAGCTCAGCACAGTTGCTGTTCGCTTAAGAGACCCTCGTTGTTCTGACATACTACAGTGACGGACGAGGAACTGCGGCGGTATACCCAGCTGATCGATGCGATCCTCTCGACTGCGGATCTCGAAACCGTCACGCGCAAGAAGGTGCGCAAGGGACTGGAGAAGGCCCTCGGCGGCAAGGATCTCAGCGACCAGAAGGTGAGACATACCTTTGTTTTTGTTGTGGCCGCATTCTACCCTCTCTCTGTCTTGTGCCAAGATACCATGAACAATGGCTCTGACAATGCGCAGGTTGCCATCAAGGATCTGATCGAGGCCCGCTTCGATGCCATCAACTCCCAGTCCCAATCCTCGGGTACGATACCGACCCCGCCGCTGCACACCGGCCTGGACGACCGCCACGGACGGACGCCGACAAAGCGCGGCCACTCTTCCATCAATGGCCACGGGGACGGTTATGCTGACGGCGACGCAGACAGCTACGGTGGTTCTTCCTCGTTCCGCGACGCGGAGGACCGCGAGATCAAGGTGTCCTTAGAAGGCAACGAGTACGACGACGACGAGGACGAGGACCGGAAGGACGCCGACGGGCCGGCGAAGAAGAAGCACAAGCGGTCCTCGTCGTCGGTCGAGGACGCCGACGCGCGGCTCGCGGCCGAGCTGCAGGCGCAGGAGAACCGCCTGGCGCGGGCGCGGACGACGCGCGGCGGCGGGACGGCCAAGGCGGCCAAGCCGCGGAAGCAGGCGGCCAAGAAGAAGAGCGCGTCCAAGGTGAAGGAGGAGGCGGCGACCAGCGACGTGGACAGCGAGGCGAGCGGCACGGCGGTCAAGGAGAAGCGCAAGGCAGGCGGCGGCTTCCAGAAGCCGTTCAACCTGAGCTACCAGCTCGGCGAACTGGTCGGCGTCCCGCAGGTGGGTTCTATGTTCTCCCTTGACCTATACTCTCGAAGTGGCTACTGACATCTCTAGCTCTCCCGCCCCCAGGTAGTGAAGAAGCTCTGGGAGCACATCAAGGCGAACGAGCTGCAGGACCCGACGGACAAGCGGCAAATACGGTGCGACGACAAGATGCAGGCGGTGTTCAAGCAGCAGCGGATAGACATGTTCCAGATGAACAAGCTGCTGAGCAACCACCTGTATCCGATCGACGAGGAATGACGAGGCTGCGACTGCCAACGGGGGGGGAGAGTACGTCAAGACCAAAATGAAAACGTGAATTACGAAAGGTCAGGGAGAAAGGAAATTGGCGGGTGAAAAAAAAAAACTACCAGGCGTTTTCGGGAGGCTTTCCGGGTTTGTACAGAGTTACTTTATGGGGCTGCATTTCATACTTTCTGATTTTCGTTCTGAACTGCTTTTACGCTCTCAGGGCCATGCACGGCATCGGATGATTTTCTGCCTTTTTTCTTCCACATTACTGCTCCGGCGATATTTTGTGTTCTGGGCCTATTTCGATTTTGTCATCTTGTTTTTCTTTTCGTCTTTTTTCTATATACAGACAAGTCAACAGGGTCAGACAGGGTCACTGAAGACCGCCACTCCCCAGGAATAGCTAGGCCACGATGGGCAACACAACCAGATATAAGATGCCGAGGATGCCCCCATGGCTGGGACTCTGCGTGACCAAAATATGCTTGAAGAGCTTGTTCGCTTTCCACTCCCTCCCCGTCTAGTTTCCGCCGGGTCAAGATGGTTCCTTGGAACGGCTGAAAAAGGACAGAGTGAACGAATGCGACAAGCTGTGAAGGTCGTCCCATCCAAGCCTTCCATTCTTGTCCGGATGTCTGTCTTCGTCGCGCCATCCTGCGAGTGGTCGCCTTGTGGGCTGAGCCCGAGAATGACTCAACTGCAGCTCATTCTGAGTCGTGGTGACTCCTCTCTGTTGCTAGCTGGCGGGCTGTCCGCTCCATTCGCCAATCAGAGCCCCCAATTACAAGACAAGCCTGGCTCGGCCTGTCTGGACCAGCACTGTCTACAGGGGAGCAGCCAGCTGGCTGGCGACCAGGGCTGCGCCCGTCCGCCCACCCCGGCCGGATGACACACCTTCTGAGAGAGTGCTGACGTGCCTGCCATTGTGGCGGGGCAAGCCCGTCCGCGCCTTCTGTGTGGTTCTCTCCAGCTTCTGTACCTTCTGTATGGAGAAGAATGGCCTGGCTGGACGTGCCTTCCCCCTTCCAAATAGCTTTTTGCCCCGCGGCACGTGGTCTGTGCGCCACAGCACAAACGGTGTGTGGCCGCCGGGCAGCCAATGACGAACGACGCCGCATTTGCAGCAGCAGACGAGAGAGGGATTGGAAATTCCCGACTGTGCCTTCCCTCGATGAAGCAGCTAGAAAAAAAAAAAACAGACGACCTGCTGAAGGTTCTCTCTGCTCAAGGTTCTCTCTTCCTCACCCATTAAAGACGGCGCGTCTGCCCGCCCTTGAACGAGAGCTTTGTTGTCTCTTTCTCTCATACCATACTTTTTTTCTTCTTGTTCCATACTGTTTGCATTTTTTTTCTTCGCATTCTTTCGCCGCATAATTTTTTTGTTTGCCATCTCACCTGCACACACGAAACCCGCCATTTTCTCTACCGATCACTACAGACGCTCCCGATATCTTGCGCCTGCTCGCGCGACAACTAACACACGACCTCAAAACTCTCATCATAGCGACGCAGGACATTTTCGAGCCCACGACATACCAGGACATGGCTGGAGCAGACGGAGCCACAGCGACGGCTGCTTCTGGCGGTGGCGAACCCGGTGGGAGCTCACCACAGAGAACACACCGGAGAGGAGGCGGTGCCGGCGGCGACAGCACAAGCTCTGGCAGGGGCGGCGGCCGTGGACGAGGTGGTAGAGGCCGGGGAGGCGGCGGCGGCGGCGGCGGCGGTGGTGGTCGTGGCGGCGGTCGCGGCGGTCGCGATGGTGATGCACAGCACGGCGGCGCTCCGTCCCGGGGCGAGTCCGGCAACGGCGAGGCCGGCCACCAACGGAGACGAGGCGGCGGTCGGGGGCGGGGACACCACCACGGCGGCGACAGGAATACGGCGGCAGGCGATGGGACGGCGGCAGATGCAACGACGGCGGCTGACGGTGCCGCCGCTGCTCGGTTACCAACCTTGAAAGATGCGCTGCTCCGGCCGCCAGACAGCGGTGGCGAGGACGGCGCGGACGAGGACGCCGAGGTGTGCTTCATCTGCGCCAACCCGGTCATCCACCACTCGATTGCGCCGTGCAACCACCTGACCTGCCACATCTGCGCGCTGCGGATGCGCGCCCTATACCGGACCAAGGACTGCCCACATTGTCGAGTGAGTATTTTCGTGGAGGCCATCTGAGCAGAAGAGAGATCTGATAGCTAACCGTGTTTCTTAGACTCCCGCGCCCTACGTCATCTTCACCGACGACCCATCAAAGCGCTTCGACGAGTACACGGACGCCGACATCACGAGCACCGACGAGAACATCGGCATCAAGTACACCAACGAGGACATCGTCGGCGACACCGTCCTGCTCCTGCGCTACAACTGCCCGGACGAGTCCTGCGACTACGCCGGCTTCGGGTGGCCGGACCTGCACCGCCACGTCCGCGCCGCGCACCACAAGAAGATGTGCGACCTGTGCACGCGCAACAAGAAGGTCTTCACGCACGAGCACGAGCTCTTCACCGACAAGGCCCTGGAGAAGCACATGCGCCACGGCGACGACAAGCCGGGCGCCGTCGACCAGACCGGGTTCCGCGGCCACCCGCTGTGCGGCTTCTGCGGCGAGCGGTTCTACGACGACGACAAGCTCTACGAGCACTGCCGCAACAAGCACGAGCGCTGCTTCATCTGCGACCGCCGCGACTCGCGCCAGCCGCACTACTACCGCAACTACAACGAGCTCGAGAAGCACTTCCGCAAAGACCACTTTTTGTGCGCGGACCGCGAGTGCCTCGAGAAGAAGTTCGTCGTCTTCGAGTCGGAGATCGACCTCAAGGCGCACCAGCTAAGCGAGCACGGCAGCTCGCTGTCCAAGGACGTGCGGCGCGACGTGCAGGTCGTCAGCATGGCCGACTTTGACTTCCGGCCGTCCTACCAGGGAGAGCGGGGAGGAGGCGGCGGCGGCGGCGGCGGCGGTGGTGGTGGTGGTGGTCGCAACCACCAGGGACGGCCCAGCCGCGGCCGGGACCCCAACGCCGATGCGCCCGCGGCGGTCAATTCAGCGCAGAGCATGCGCCGGGACGAGATCGCGTACCAGCGCCAGCTGGCCATCCACTCGGCGCAGTCCATCTCCAACCGGACCTTTGGCAGCCACCTGTCCGCGCCGGCGCCCACGCCCGCACAAGCACAAGCATCCAGCAACGAGGCGAGATCCGCACCACGGCAAAATGGTCGCTCATCACCGGCAGCAGCAGCAGCAGCAGCAGCAGGAGCAAGCCGTAACGCGGCACCGAGCTCCGCCGACCAGACCACGGCGCTGGTCGACCCGATGGGGGCCCTGAGCGTCGCCGACCTCGCCCACGTCTCCCCGCAGGAGCGCGCGCGGCTCGTCCGCCACGGCGCCGTCATCGAGCGCGCGTCGAACCTGCTGGGCAGCAACCCGACCAAAGTCAGCGCCTTCCGCTCCAACATCTCGTCGTACCGCGCCGGCGCGTTGAGCGCGCCCCAGCTGATCGACGCCTTCTCGGCCCTCTTCGCCGACACCAGCGACACGGCCCTCGGCAGCCTCGTACGCGAGGTCGCCGACCTGTTCGACGACGCGGCCAAGGCCGACGCCCTCCGCAGGGCCCTCCACGACCGCCGCGCCGTCCACGAGGACTACCCGTCCCTGCCCACGCTCGGCGGCATGCACGGCGCGGCCACGTCCACCGGCGGGTGGGCGACGGCGGCGGCTGCGTCGCCGACTGCCGTCTTCCCGAACGCCCCTTCGTCGAGACAGTCCTCGACCCGCGTGCTGCGGCTCAAGCACAGCACGCGCCTGGGCGGCAGCGGCCCGAGCGCGTCGTCCTCCTCGTCGCCAGCCACCAGCACCACGGGCCCGGCGGGACGGACCGTTCCCGGGGCGACGTGGACGGCGCCCTCGCGGCCGTCTGCGTCGTTTGCGCCGACCCCCATCCGCCCGCAGGCGTCATCCACGTCCGCGGCGTTCCCAGCGCTGCCGAGCGCTGCCGCCGGCAAGAAGGCGTCGGCCGCGGGCGCCTCGTCGTCCTGGGTCAGCGTCGGCGGCGGCGTCACTCCATCTGCGGCCTCGTCGTCTCTCGCCGCTCGTGTCGGCGGCGGCGGCGGCGGTTCTTTTTCGTCAGCCCCCGGCTCGGGAGCCAGCACGCCCCGGCGGCCCATCGTGGGCGAAGACGCCTTCCCGGCGCTGCCGGCCGCGCCCAAGCCCCCGATGCCGAGCGTGTTCGGTTACGGACGGCGCGCCGTGCGTCGGGATCTGGGCGGCAACCAGGAGACCGGGTTCTCCTGGGGAGGTGCGGGTGCCAACGAGGGCGCGTCATCTGCTGCAGCCGCAGCGCCTGGCGATGCCGACGACGACGGCACCGGCAAGGGCAAGAAGAAGGGCAAGCAGGGGAAGAAGGTCCTGGTGCAGTGGGGTTAAATAGCTACGGGGGGGAAATACGATACGAAGTAGGCTGAGCGGGCATGTGAATAGCGTTTTTTTTGTTTTAGAAAAGTCTCATGAATTCTAGAATTCGGTTCTGGGCTAGATTTGCATATAAGAATTCAGACGGTTTAAATCTATGTGCTGCCTATTTTATTCTTCTTTCTCTCTAACGTGGACTTGGCCGCGTGAACTGTGCATACAGTTCTATCCTGGTGTCCTACCTCTGCAGCCGGCGGTACGTCCCGTCGATGGTGTAGTCCTTCTTCGGCCCCCGCACGGCGTACTGCAGCCGCCAGTCCCCGAGGCCGACGCCCGCGAAGGCGAACTGGTACTGCACGTCGTAGAAGTCGTCGACGCAGAGGTGGCCGGCCGTCGCGTTCCACACGGGGGCGGAGCCGGCTGTCTCGCCCCCCGCCGCGGCCGTCGTCGTCGTCGTCGTCGCCGCCAGCTGCGCCTCCGGGTGGAACTGCAGCGCGTGGAACAGGTAGTCGGCCCGGTCCGGGTCGTCGGTGCGCGCGAACCACACGCTCAGCCGGTCCAGCGCCTCGTCGTAGCGCCAGACGTAGCGCCGCGTCGCCCGGAACGAGGGCCCGGCCACCCCGCCCGCCGCGGCGGCCGTGAACGTGCCGTCCTCGACGTACAGGTACTCGAGCGCCTCCGAGTCCGCGGCGCGGTCCGGGTCCTTGAGCCCGTCGCCCGTCGCCGCGCGCAGGCGGAACTCGGCCGTGCCCACGAAGCGGCCGCTCA